>PVHP010047043.1:0-13102 GCA_004024765.1 Zapus hudsonius
TTTTTTTTTAAGATACTGGGATTCCTTTGGTTTTAAATTGATTATTAGCAAATGTGATGTCTAAGTAATTTGGTTCAGTTTCACAACTACTGTCCACAGGTCTATTAGTCAAGTTGCAAGTTTCCAAAATGATTCACAAATCCCATGCATTTTCTAAAATTCATCATATACTTAATAATAGAAGTTGATATATTTTATAATATTTTAATGATCTATCTGTATAAAAACTTCTTCCTTTTTCTGCCTTCCATTTAACATATACTCTTTTTAATTGTGTCAGGATTGTCTTTCTTGAAAGTTACAAAGGAAACTTGCAAAGGATGAGGCCATTAGCAGAGTCTATTCAATGCTTAATTGTTTCAGCATTCAGTTAGCTTGGATACCCAAAGAAGCCAACTACCTCATTCTCCACGCTCAGAACAAAAATCTCACTGAGATTGTTTTTTCTTGTTGCTAATCTTTACTGGGTAGTAGTAGCATTAAAAGAGAGAGAGAGAGAGAGAGAGAGAGAGAGAGAGAGAGAGAGAGAGAGAGAGAGAGAGAGAGAGAGAGAAAGGAATTTTGAATCACCCAAGAATAGTATTTGCAGCCAAAATGCAATCTCTCTGTTAACATTAATGAAAAAAAAGTTTCAGGCCATAGGTTAATTTCAGAAAGGCTAAAACTTCGGGGAAAATGAATGTATTACCCTGAGTCTCAGTTACATAAGGATAAAATTCCCTGAATTTTCACATGTAAAATATAAGCATGCACAGAATCAGTTATCCACAGTGTAATAATAAGACCCCCAAATAGAAAAGTAGTATTTTTTTAAGTTCAAGTGATCTCAGCATCATTAAAATAACACTGTTTTTCAGATTCATCACACTTTCAGTTTTAAATTCAAGAAACTGAAATTACTACAGGTGTAAAGTTTTTAGCTAATGCGGCTTTAAGGCTCATAAGCTGCTCAGAGAATTAAACATTCCTTCCTGGGAACATCCTTTCCATAATTCATTGGTTCCTTGCCTGTGTTGGCTTGTTTGTTTATTTGTTTGTTTCACTGAAATCTATCCTTGTTCTGAGGCTGCTTTTACCTTCAACTGAAGAGATAGAGTGGAGACTTATTAATGCAGATTAGTGTCAGAAAGTGAGCATCACTTAGAGATAGCAGTTCTCTCCCTTCCCAGAATTTTCTCTGGAGTGACGGAAAGCTAGAAGACTAGTTACTAGAGGAGAATTATACCATAGGAAATAAACCATAGATTTAATCCTTTCCTACCAAGGTGTTTATAAGGGAGGTAATTAGCATCTTTGGAAGACATGTGCTGCAGCCCTGCATTATTTGTGGTAGCTGCATTCCCAGTCTCAGTGTTCAATAAACATGTGTATTTCATTTTATTACAGTAATCATGCATTTCCTACTAGATTCCAAACTTTATTCTCTGTCGACATGACATCTTTCAGACCTACAAGAAAAAAAAATCAAATCTGTGTAGGGAGATTTTATTACACGAATATTTTATTATATGATGTAAGAAATAATATTACAGGATTTTGTCGTGAAGACAAAACTCATTGCACAAAATCAGACTTAAATATAGTATCCTGTTTTAATCTATTTTTGCCTTTGTCTAACTGACAGTCATCCTTTGTCTTGTAATTAAATATCAGTTTGGACCCTCAGGCCTCTGAGACAAATTGGTTGTATTCTTATATGTTAAACACTGACTTAATTCAGTTCAGTCTTTTAATTCTTCTTCCTTTAATTACTTACTAGCTAAAACTAATAACTGGTTTTGTTTCTTTAAACTTGTTACATAGCCTTGCCAAAGCAAATAGCTATATCTGATTTCATGTGAATGCCAAGTTGCTTAGCAACTTAAATCTGCCTTATATTTTATCGTTTTTCTTGTTCTTACATCGCTAAATTTTTATCAAGATGTAATTTTAGGCATATTGCTATACTTATTCAGATTATTTTGTATTCATAACATGAAGAATTTGTTCTCCATTGACTTTGTAGTTGTGTGTTTGTATGGGACAATTCAACAGAGAGAGATTATTAACAGAGCAAACGGAAGAAAATGAAAAATGCATTTACCAATTCTCTTCTATATCCCTTTGGCTCTTAAATCTTATTCCTTATGTGTCTTATGTAGTTTAGTTTGTCTTGTTTTGTCTTCAAGTATCAATGCTGGTTTGCAACCACAAATACTGAGGATTTAGTGGTCTAGAGTAGCCCCTGCACAATTTCATGCATAATTGGCATTCAGGCTCAGAAGACTCTTAAAACAGATCCGACTCAGAGCCCTGTGTGAATTTATCCCCAGAGAGAAGTGATCCCTTTGGGAGGTCTGTCATCTTTGGCAGGAAGAAAATGGTGTTACTATTCTGTACTTTTATGTCCTGGCAGATAGGCACTGACTTATCAGCCAGGTCTATAAGCTAATTGTAGAAATGATGGAAAAATGTCAGAATTTAAAGAAAAAAAAAGTCTCAGAATAAGTGACAGTTGTCATTTTGCTTATTTTCTACTCTTTGCTGCAAGAGGCACTAAACTATAAAGGAAAATTTGAAGGACAAAAAGATTTGATTCACACATGCATAGTACTGAAAGGAAATGTGCTTTAAATATTGGTGAACATTCCTTCAGATTGTAATTACCCTACATTACCCTATCAGTCACTCTTGTTCATCAAAGGCCAAAAATAACTTCTTCAGTGACTCTCCATTCTTGTAGACATTCTCCTAACTGCATCCTGAGAGCTGTGTTGCTTATAAACCTGGAAAACGAATAGCAACAGAAAGAGTGAGTACCTACTCATTTCATGCTTTCTTTTTGAGAACAAATGCTTCAACCCAGTATTATTTGTCCCAGACATCAAAGGCAACCTACAAACTTAAAGCTGAATTAATTGGTTCCACCATTATTTATATAATTTTTATACTGAGGCTAAGTATCAATAGAGCAATAAAAGGCTTATGGAATACATGCAAAATTAACCACAGGTCATATTTAAGGAACTGAATTTTTGTAATATTTCTACATTTATTCCATCTTTTATTTAATTTGAATACCCTATATTAGATGAATAAGCCTTTTTACAAAAGGTTTCATTTCTTCTGTGTCTCTGTATTTTGCAACATTTCAAAAGAGCAGCTTTTTTTCTTTTAATAATGACTTTAATTTTTTTATATTTTTGATATCTTTATTATCCTTAATTAGATACATTGTATGAGCAAATCTTATGATGGAACTCCCATTTCCATCCTTCCTGTCCCCAACCCCCTGGGGGCCCTCCTGGGTGGGCATGGGGTAGGGAGTCATGAATAGCTCAAAAGGTAGTCAGGATTCCCCCATTTGTGCATTGTTGCTGAGGGGGGTAATGTCTCTGGATGTTCTTCCCCACCATGGCTCTTACATTCTTTCTACCCCTCTTCCACTCAATTCCCTGAGACATGGTGGGTGAGTTTTAAATCAGCTTTATTGTTGAGATCTTAAGTGTCTCTCTACTTCTGCTTTGGGTTGTGTGGGCTCTCCTTTGTGTTTGTCTCCTGGACCTATTCTGGGTTAATTGGCTCTCTGTGGTGATGGGTCTCTTGAAGGTTTCATTTGAGGCCTACGTGATAGGCCCAGGGTGGTTCATCTCTTGCAAGGATGTCAGCCATCATCCTATGGCTTGTGGGTGGAGTTGGGTTGTCATTGGCTCCCTCACTGTTTTTCTCTGAAAAGTACAAACAGTATCTCCATTGGAGATTGAGATCAGTATAGGTTAAATGTCATACTCATTGGTTGCTAATTTGGCAAGATTCTACTGGTTGTGGCCTCTCTGTAGTTCTCTGGTAATGGGACTTTCCCCTTGGTGCCCAGGAATTTATTTGGTCCCCATAGAATTGCACACCATTTTATTTACAAGAAATAACCTATGAAAGTATCCTTTACATCCATTAAATTATACATTATATTATACAGCCAAATGCCTCCTATCTTAGTCATTGCCTAAGGGAGAAGCCTGCTGTTGATATGAGACAGTGATCAAGGGAACACAAAAGACTTCTTCACCCCAGACTGGACACTAATGGTAAACCAACACATATATTGGTATATTAGTTACTTTTCTCATTACCTTTACCAAATACCTGACGAAAAGCCACATATGGGAAGAGTACTTTTTATGGCTCATAGTTCTAGAAGATATAGTCTATCCATCACATCAAGGAAGGCATGGTGGTAGGAACAGGAGGCAGCCGGTCACATTGCATCCCATAGTCAGGAAAGCAGACAGAATGAATAGCAAATATATCTGAGTTGTAGCTCTTTGACCAGCTTACAAGGAGTCTCTTCATTCCCAGTAATGACTTATTGCTTATATTGCCTTGTGGAGGGACCTGGTAAATCTTGTAACCCTCTGCTTTTCCTGAGATGTGTAAATTTCATTAGCATCTTGAGCGTTATCTGTCTCACACCTTCCTCTGGCAAAAATTGTTTCAATTAAGAGGGAACACTTCACTCCTTCATATGACTTTCCTTCCAACCACTTTTCCATGATTAACCCTGAGCTGTCGGGTAATTGATATAGATTTCTGATCATTTTCCCCTGTACGAACAACGCCAATATCAGGAGTAGCAAATGGATATAAACTCAAATATTTGGAATGGAATTTGATTGGTACATCCAATCTGAGAACAGCAACCAAGGATCAGTAGCTTCTCAGTGGAATGTATGTATGACTTTCCCAGTTCAGGACTTTGAAATGATTTACAGTACCAGATATTAATTTCCTCAGGTGGCTGGGCCTAATACTGTCAGAAATCATCAATCCTGGCACCATTGCAACAGTGGGCACTTCATGCCTGGTCCAATGGTTGTTTAGATCACAAAGTTTGCCAACAAAAAAGAATACAGAGACACAGAAGAATTGTCACCTCTAGAGGTGACAATTCTCACCTAACTGCCTGCACAGCATGTTCAGGCATTAAAAATCAGGATGGGGGGAGGTCAGTGGATGAAAGCCAGGAAGCTTTCAACAAAGTTTCAACCTTCTTCCTCTTATTTCAGCAGCCAAAGTCTATGCTATTTTCAGCATCAGGGGTTTACCTCTAATCTCTAGAATGCAGCAAAAACTGCAGCAATAGCTTCTGTGGTGTGTGGGGCCTCAAGGATAGTCCTGACCATAGGGACAATGCCCATTCCCCAGCTCTCATCTCTAGTCAACAACCTTGTGTCCTGTGGGAATTTTGGTTTTCCACCCAAACATGGTGCTTCATTCAAACTTTTCTATTGTTCTTTCTGATGCTTTCCAAAACCTTTCAGACACTACACTTGTTAGCCTTATGAAATCTAGTTCATAAAACCTTTTTTATAAATGGCATGCAGAATCTCTGGAGGCCCACCCCATCTGCTCTAAGTAAGTTCCAGTTGGTTAGAGGATTCAACAACTAGTTACTAAAGAGGAAACATTAGCAAAGTTCAGTACAGTCTGAAAGTTCCCAGCACTTTTGTTGTATCCAGAAAACGAACAAAGTTGGGAATAGAGGCATGAATAGGAAGTGCTGCCTCCCTCTGTTCTCCTTAATCAATGGCCATTCCCCATGAGCCATTGGCTTCCTCATCCCTGGGTACCGATTCTGTCCATTTCCTCAATAGGCTCAGCTGGCCTGGATCCGGGCCAAGGAGTGACATGGCTGACCCCTACTTCTGATGTGTTCTTGCACTAGCCCAGCAGCTGGACATCACCATTCCATTAACCACACCTGGCTGCTGAAAGGACCATGACCTGGGCTAAGCCTATCCATCCCCAGTGTAATATCTTCCAGATGAGAATTGAACACAAAAAATTCTGATGGAATAATTGCCCACCCGAGGGAAAACTTAATGATTATTTTCCCTATGTAAAATAGGTTTCTTTTACCACTTTGGTGAACTGTTGAGCTTTTGAAAACTGCTTTCACAGAATTTTGCTATTTGAGAATTATTCCACCTGGAATTCTGGCAAAAACCAAATCTTGTAATGTTTGCATGTGAACGATCCAAACAGACCTCTATCTCTGCTTTGCCTTGACACCATCTCCTCAAACTGTTTAGCATCTTATGAGCTTGGTTTACTTTAAGCTCACTCACCTACTCCTATAGTCTGATACTTCCCATCACTTCTAGGAAGCCCTGTGTAGCACAGAACTACTATCTTCCTCATACCCTGAAGTTTTGGGAATGGTAAAATGGTATCTCTTTTTCAGCCTCCTTTCTTTTGACTTTTCCTGCCATATCAGAAGGTAATGAGCAGGTCCCTTTTCTCATCCAAATTCGTTGTTTACAGGCAAGTTCTTTCTGGCCAGACAGCTAAGTCTTAGTTACATGTTTTTATCACTCAAAATAAAGACAAAACAACCACCACAACAGTCTTCTTTTAATCCCTTCTGCTATTTGCTAATTTCAGGGATTGCAATTTATTCTTAAATCACTTTGGAAATACATGTACTCACATAACAGACTCCATCCTTCAAGGAAAAATCACCCCTTAATACATAGAGTGATATGGCTAATCTGGGAATTCCCCAAGGATGCAACACCCTAGGACAATTTATTATTATTATTATTAATTATTATTATTTGCATGTCTTGTCATCCATGTGAGGAAATGCAACTGCCATAACAGCAAGAAGTAACACCATATCACAGCACAAAGGGAAAGGTAGGCAGAGTAACCAGATAAGGATTGCCTCCTGGGAAGTCCATTCTCACATGGGTCCACATTAGTTGCATGTTATAATAATCAAAGCAGAGCCAGGCTAACATTCCTACATGATACATCTATTTGATCCCTGTGCAGGCAGCAATGGTTTACATTTTCTTGGGTACATGTGGACAAATATCTGTTCACTGCAAATAGGGAACAGGTGACAAAGAAAAAAAAAAAGATTCCACTCAAGAGAAGCTTCTTGAACCAGTAGGTATGTAATGGGTTATTTGTAAACTATGGGTGACTTAAAGCTGCATCATGGAAAAGCCCACCCCAGCATGAGTGAGAACATATGAAAGCAGGATTCCTGGAAGTCCTTGATCCACATGCAGACACTTTCACCAAAGAATCTGTACTTCCAGAGGGATTGTTGCTTGTATAACAATGGAGAAGGGCCTCAAGTTTTTTTCTAAATGTCTGAGATTCCTAAGCCTTACAATTTTCATAGTTTCTTCAGTCATATGAGCCTCCCTGATTTGTACACGTCTTTCAATAATACTTCTAACTATCTTCGGCTATGTTTATTAACCAAACTAACAGAAAACAGATTAATAAGAAAAAATATCACACAAGTTTCAACTGAAGCAACATATAATTACCACAACCTCCTAATTTCATCTTCCTACCCTAATAAATTGATCATTTATCTGCTCAAGTGTTTAGAAAGGCATTAGAGTAAATCAAAGTGCAATAATCTAATATATAAAAAACACACTGTTCCCATTGGATAGCTTCTTATGGACACTCATCTTTTAATATTTGAGCATCAAAAGAAAGTCTTGATTCTTATCTTAAATGGAAAGAATACTTTCTGCCTAACTTTATGCCATCATATATGTCAGGGGTTTTTAAATCTCCCTGCACAGAGAGAGACTGAGCAAGCAAACTGCAGTTACCTCTGCACTTTATCCTCTTCACCAGATCCCTGTGACCTGAAAATAGGCAGGTTACCACCTTCATTCATTTTAGCTTCTTGATGCTTAGAATTTCTGCAGCTTTCTCTTCCTCTAACCCTTGGGGGACAGATTCTGAGGTTTATGTTGTGCATAGAAATGAGGAGATTGGAGATTCCTACTAGTAGCATATTAGTGAAGGGTGTAGTAGTCACCTTCTCCTTGTTGGGACAAAGCACATGACCCACATCATCTAGGAATAATGGGGTTCTTTTGGCTTACAATTTCCAGAGGAAGTTTCACCATGACAAGGAAAGTATGGAAGATGAGACCCCTGGAGAATCACATTTTATCATAGTAGTTGGGAGAAAAGAGTTTAAGTGAGATAGATAGTTCTAAATACCCAGTGTGCTGCACTAATAAACCTCAAGGTCCAATCCTAGTGATACACCTCCTCCAGCAAATGAAACACCTCCCAAATTCTCCAATACACCCCCGAAATGCACTAACCTGGAAACATACGTTCACATCATATGTTACATTCAAATCAACTCACAGGGTTATAGCTATTCAGTAGTTTTGATGGTTAGGTTTTGTTGTCAGATTGGATCTTTTTAATTGTCTTGGGTGGGTCTCTGAGAATGTTTACAGGAAGGCAGCCTCTCAGCAAGCTGCAGGATGTAAAGAAGCTAGAAGTAAACATCCTTTCATGTGTGGGCAGGGCAGGAAGGAAATTCCAGAGACTCAGGAAGTCATTAAGTCTGGGGAAGGGTTGTAAGACCCCACCCTAAGCCTATATAAAGGGGAAGAAATTCTCTCCTTGCCCTCCTGCCTGTTTGCTGTTCTATGTGTGTATGGTTTTGGTGATGGGTTTCTCTCTCTGCTTGGACCTGTGAAAGGGGAGCAGCCGCTTTATCATTCTGGAAGTTCCCCTGTATCTATAGCTACTAATAAATCCTTTCCTCCCATAAATTGTGCCTGGTTTGAAGAGTCATCCAGCGGCATGTGGCTGACTACTACAGTGGTAGATAGAACTATTTAACACAGGAGAGCTATGGAGATGGGTGTTAAAATGTAATCCCTAAAACAGCCAGGCTTTTATTTGGTGATCATCTATCCATATTGGCCCTGAGTGAAGAAATTTTGCTTCTGGAAAAGGATCTGACATCTCAGGGTTATTTAGGGATCTATTCCAGAAGATGTCTCCTGGGGCTGGTGTATCCATTTTTTCCAATTGCAACATCTCTACAGTATGGATATGTTTGAAATAGACTATTTTATTTCTTATGCATCCTGCCAAATCCTTTCTGGGCTAAGATATTACACATTGTTTTTACCTTTTAGGAAAGACTTACCCATCAGACAGGGATGGTTTCCAGGAAAGTAAGTTGCCAAGGAAATTCAGTGAAATTCTTGGGTAGATATTTGGCATCTATACTAGGAATATCTTATGTATTTTTAAAATGATATCTTTATTTTTTTTAAAATAATAGCAGTTGATAGTCAACTAGTGAGTGGATCTCTATAAAGAAATAATAATCTCCCCAAGTGATATTTCCAACATGTTTCAAAAGTACCTATACAAAGAATGTCCTTTGATTGATTACAGCTGTCAGTGTGTAGAGAGCCTGGCACTTTTTGGAAATGTAACCTTGCCACTGCATGACCTGGTGTGCACGGGAAGTTCTTTTACAAAGACTCCCATCTCTCACTGTTAAACTGCTGCTTATGCATGACTTAGATGCTAAATTTGAGGCATCATCTGAAGCTGCTCTTTTCTGTGTATAACATTACAGTTTTTATCCTCAGACCTAGTTTCATTCATCTTTCTTTTACTCCTTGGGTAATGACAGAAATCCTGTAGCTAGTTCACATGGTCCAAGGATGATTTCCATTTGGATTTCTTGTTTCTTTCTAGAAACACAGGAGAGAAAATATAATCTATCAATTTTGTATTTGATATTAGTTATCTAGCATCACATTTAACAAGCTTCAAATCAGGAAGTAAAATACTTATAGAACTCTTCAGTATAGGTCCAGGTACTGGTGTAGTTTGTTTAGAAATTCCCTGCCCTGTTTTCTTCTTGATATATATATCATATATATATATATATATATATATATATATATATATATATATATATATATATATATATATGATATTGAGGAAAGTAGGCTGTGTGCAGACAATCTGTTCTAGTGTGTTTAGAAATATTGAATATTATTTCTACTTATTTTCATACTACTGTAACATAAAGTATATTTATGCACTTTAAATAGGGTACTTATGTGCAATTTGTAAGTAAAAGTAGACATGTGTGTACATAAGGCAAATATACAAATTTTTTGTTTATTTCTATTAGCGTGTATTCAAATTAAGGTAGGCAATAAAATTGATAGCATGTTCCAGAGTTGTTTTGCTAAGGGAATGTGTTGATAAATTCCTAACACCCTTTGATATGAAAAGATATATGTCATTACTTACATGAAATATTATTTTTTCTCTTAAAATTATAAATAGAAAAGGGTCTATATAATTTAAAAGTAATGCACATATACCCACTCTATAAACTTATGTGTATTTTCATTATTGATTTTTTGAATAGTGTACCTAAATAACTATATAAAGAACATTCAATAATGCTTTTTCTAGTTGAAAGAATGTCCCAGAAGATTCAAAAAAGGAGGACAGGGGAAGTCAGGACAGGTGGTTATGATAATTAAAAGTGTATTATCTATGTGTTAATTACTAGTGGTGGTTTATGTACTGGGAAAATAGTGAACAATGTTCACAAATCCCATTCCTGAGAGGTCTAATTATTTTTAAGGAAGTTTAATGATCCAGATTACACTGTCAGTCATCAGTCATTCTTCTTCAATTAGCCTCTAGTGGAGATTTGTCTAAAATAGCCAAAGGACCTTATCATTTTGCATTATTGCAAAATACAAAGGATTCAGTGAACAAAAACTTTACTTCTCCATAGCTGCCATATGCCCAAATCCATTATGAATTTCTTTCCTTTTTTAAGAGATAGAGCCATTAATTTACTGTGACCCTAGGCATGGAATTAAACTACCAGCAGCAAAAAGCCCGTGGGGTCAATTACAGTTATTGGTCTTTTTTGTTGATTGTGTCTTCCAAAGTGTAAAGTACAGTATGTCTGTTGCCAACATGCAGTTAAAATTACATTTTTAGCCTGTAATTAGTAGAAAAATGCAAATTTGCTTTATCTAGAAAAGAATAAATCAAATGAATGAGTGAATTTATAGAGAGCTATAATTTTAAAATAGCATCTTAAAAGCCTCATGTTATGTGACAATTAAAAATAACTAAATACCACATAAAATTATGAATTTAATAAAGAACTTTTTGGCAATTACATCTTAGCTCTAATACTTCTCTTGGACAAGATAATTTTGCTAAAGTGTTTTCAAAAGATTAATTTTATATAAATACAGTTATAACATTAACTAAAATAGTGATTAGAATGAATATTTTCTCAATAATTTGCACATCAAAAATCTCAACAAGCATTTCTTCTTGACCTTGAAAGTATTATATTAAGTTCCCATGACAGTTAAGCATGGCCTAAAAAATAAAGAGGCAATAAGGGTTCTGCCAGTTCACTTTTATGACCAGGAATCAGTTAAAAAGTGCTATTTACTAAGCAGCATGTTAAGCAACATTGAAAAAGATTTTGCAAGATATTCAGTTTTTTTTTATTTTTATAGCAGCCTGCCATGTAATAAACTTGCCCCTCTTCTTTAATCTGGGACCAGAAATGCTGCACCTGCCCTGTTGTAGAGCATTTCTGATTTTGATGAACAATTTCTGTTGTACTTCTTGGCTCCACCACATTTTCATCCTTCATTTCTTCATACACAGCACTTAAAACCCACTATTCTTGGGAGAAGATGATCAGTCTGTGCTCTCTATGAGCTTCTCTTCATCCTGTGTTTTCAAACAGAATTGCAATAGGAATTCTCATAGTGGGTTTGATAATTCTGCCCAGAGCTTTTTCAACCAATGATGTGAGGTAAGCCCCATGACTCATTCATAGGCTTGGGAATGATTATTTCTGAATGGAGACTTCATCCAGACATTTATATATTGTTCTTTTTTCTATGGAAACAAAATTAAGGAGAAATTTGCAATCTGGTATTATCATGAGAAATATACAAAGGGTGTAAAATTTATTGAAAATATGCTCTAGTGCATATTTTCCAGTTTGTTATACACTATATACAAAGGGTGTAAAACCTATTGAAAATATGCTCTAGTGCATATTTTCCAGTTTGTTATACACTATATAAAAAGGGTGTAAAACCTATTGAAAATATGCTATAGTGCATATTTTCCAGTTTGTTATACACTATAGGTATTTGATTTTCACAAACTGTCATGCCATTGACACTTTTTTTTCATATTAGAAAACTTAAGCTTGTTAACTTGGTAAATATTGTAAAATATCTTTTCCAACAGTTTTCTGAACCCTTATATGCAGGCCTGAAAGTCTCCAAATAGAACTAGTTACTTGTACCCTGTGTTGGTGGCACACACCTTTTATCCCAGCACTTGGGAGGCCGAGGAAGGAGGATTGCTATGAGTTGAAGACCACTATGACATTAAATAGTGAATTCCAAGTCAGTTTGAGTAGAGTGAGATTCTACGTAGAAAAACTAAAATAAAAAAATAAAAAAAAAACTAGAAGTTACTTGTTACATAAGCCATGACTATATTTAAATGATAAAGAATATTCCATATAAATGAAAGTAAATAAAAAGAAAAGTTGGAAATTCCAATATCAGTGTGCTCATATTCATATTATCCACACAAATATTTTTATAAATTAGTTCAACATACCCAATAAGATAATATTAACTTCACAAGAAATGTAAATATATTTTACAAAAAAACCAATTTTGTAACATAAGTAGCTTAAATTTAGCAAGATAACATGAAGATCTTGTATAGAAAAGCAGTTATTAAGTCAATGATGTGAAAGTACCTTGTGCTATAATAGCAAATGGGAATTTTATTTGATTAATATAAGCATTGCATTTCAACATTTGTGTAGAAGTCAGAGGTTATGGGCAAAAGGAATAATTGATTCTTTGTCAGGCAGATATTCTCAGATTTAAAGATACCTATAAAATTCCTCCTGCAAAATACTTAGTTTTGTGTTATGTAATGTGAAACCTTGGACTATGGCTTCTACTGATAGTCTCAGAATTGAGCTTGCTAAAATTGAATTATTTATGTAGTGAGTTGAGAGTGAGAATTTCTTGAAACAAACAATTTGATTTAAATTTTTATTTTCCCTTTGAGTGCATAACATTGCTTGGCGTAGCCTGTGAGACTCATAGTTATTTGTTCATGAGTAGAAAAAGAGTGTTAGACTCACCAGGTGTGCAATAAAAATGAATTATGAAAAAGATAGTGAAGAGTGAATTTCCTAGAATTTCAATTCCATGGGAAGGAACAC
>PVHP010047044.1:0-13052 GCA_004024765.1 Zapus hudsonius
TATATATATATATATATATATATATATATATATAAATTAATTGTAAAGTATGCCTGAATTTAAGAAATCTTAGCAAAATTTTTTGCATTTAATTGAGTTGTTGCACTGGGAAGCTATTCATTTATTTCAGTGATGTTCCTATTTTGAGCTATTTTTGGATTGTCTCTTTGGAATTAATTTAAGAACTTATAGCAAATTCTTTTAAATATGTTAGTAACAGATTTTCTTACATTAGAGACTAATTTGAATTTTGAAAACAGTAAAAGATAATTTTGTAAATCAATTAAAGAAGTGATCAACTAGAATTTTTGTCTTTGGGGTTATAAAACAAAGCAGTATGTGAAGATAGGATTCTCAGGCATTTTGATTAATTTTCTTTTGTGGTTCAGAGAATATCTGAAGTCATGTTTTATTGTCCAGTAATTATTTCTGTTTTGCAGTAGGTTTTTGCTTCATTTGCTTTAACTCTAATAGAGTGAGATATTTTAGACTGCCAGGCACTCTTTGGCTTAATTATTCTCTGGAACATAAGAACCCTTTCCATTACTTTGGCACAGAGCTTAAGAGAGCATCTGCAGGTATTTTGAGACATGTCTTCAAGGTGTTTCGTGTTCTATCCCTGCATAACTCAGATATACCCAGCAGCAAGATAAAGAATTCAAAATAAACAGCATCACATCTTGGCATTCCATATCCCAAGTAAAGATCTGTGAATTTCATAGTGAGCATAGACAAATGTAAGGGGGGGTAACACTCATTGTTTGTGAACAAGGAGACATTAGATTATGGATTATAGGCACAAACCTCCAAAAACCTCACCAAACAATCATAGAAATCCCAAGCATCCCATTACCCCTAGTTATGTCGGCATCCTTAGTTCACTTATCCAGCAAACAGAGATTAAGGACCTTCTAGGCACCAGGCACTATTCTGGGGGTTGACATAATGTCATCAACATGTTTTTTCCCAATCCTCATGTTTTGTCCTCCCCCCTCTGGAATTCCTTCCCGTGGCACCTTCCCCTGCAGCTCCAGGATTAGCTTCTTCTGTCGTCCTTATTCAGTTTCCCCTCTTCCTGGCCCTGCTTTCCTCGGCTCTGTTTATTCCTTGTGCAGATGAGCTTCTCATTTCCACTGTTATCCTCACACTGCTCCATTCCTTCCGTCCCCAGCCCTAAGCCAAGCAGCCTGTCAAACGACTTTCCTACACAGACAGTTTTGTCTCTGAGTAAAAGTCTGATGCCAGCTGGTAAAATTATTTATAATTTTATGACACTTCAGAGAATTACCTCATTTAATTGCCACAATAACCACCCAGTGGAATAAATCCCATTATTGTCTCCATTACCCATGAGGAAGATGAGAATGGCTAGAAACTTTAAGTAGTTTTCCCAAGGACAAACATCAAATGACAGTGCTAAAGCTTGAGCCAAAATCCTGGATTTGTAACATGAAAAATACATGCTATAAACACATGTATGTGTATGTGAAGTGAATGTATATATGCATATAGAAATAGCAATGTATGTAATAAAATATCAAAATTGTATACAATGGACCTCAAAATAGAAGCTTTTTCTCATCATTATTCTAACTATCTCTTTAAGTAATTTTAAGGAAGCTTGGAGCACATAATCAGATGAACAATTCAGTTACTATCCTTGTGGTAGAATTGAGGGACCAGATGGCTTTGAAGAATATAGACTCAAGAATTTGACATAATTGGGCTCTGATGCACATTTGGACCTGGTCCTGCTTAGGTATACAAACTTGGGCAAGCCTCAGTCTATGCATCTATAAAATGGGATTAAAAACAGACCTCTCAACTCATTGTTGAGAGGATTAAATGAGACAGAGCATGCAAGCTGTTAGAAATATTCAGTAATATTTAAGAAATGGAATCCTGCACATATGAATTACATAGAGGGCCATAGCTAGAACAGAAGCCTGTGAACTAAATACCAAAAAGAAACTTCCTTAGTATTGACAATAATGTACTTTTTTGTTAGAAAATCAAGTTCAGAAAATTTTATGTTGCAGATGTAGGGAGAAAATTAACTTTCTTCTCCTGAGACATCAACTCCTCAGACGAGGTTCAGCTCCACCATGTTGCTTGGCAAGAGAATCCCACCTCATGACCCTCCCCGCCAGCAGAGCACCTGGAAAGAGACATCTCGCTCCCGAGAGAGAATGTTTTCACAGGTAGAGATGGAAGTCATCTGACACTGGACAAGGTACTGTCTGCTCTGGTAGCATACGTTTATTTATTGTGCATGTTTTCATAGGCAAACTCTTTATAAATACGTGTACTATAAGATTCTTCTATATTTTACTTTTTAACATGACATCCTATGTTAGAAACTGGTTTAAACATGTTTATTTTCTGTGAAATGTAAGAAATAACATCTGATAGACGAGAAGTCAGATCTGAGATTGAGAAGATCATCTAACAAATTCATCCCCACCCCCCACTTATATAACTGGATTGAAATCCAGTTACCAAAAATTTCTGTATTTTTTATTGATGGACAAGGAGGATAGATAGTTCCTAGATTATAAACAAACCTAGAATGAAGCAAAAAAAATGGCTAATGAATGTCTCTTCCTATTTTTCTGACCTCATCATGGAAAAGGTGCCAATGAAACAAAGGAAATGAAGATGGAAGATGACTGGAATCGTAAGCCTGAGCCTTAGAAAGGCTGTGGAATTGTTCATTTAGTAAGTGGGCAGTGTGTGGTACAAAGAGCTGTATGAATTACAAGGATTGCCATAATGTTATTACTATTTCTATTGTCTTGAGTGACTTACTAAACAGGCTAAAAAGAAAATGGGCTTTAACTCTAGTACTTGAAAGGAGAAAACTGAGCAATGATTTATTTTATTTAATGAGGGTTGTATTAAGCAGTGTATTGTGAGGTAATGTCAGGAACAGTCTGGAAATCTTCGAAGCCTGAGTCTGTCTGGGGATGTATTTATTAACTGCAGGCTATCCTGGGGGAGAGAGACCAGCTTCACAGGGTGTGAGGACATTGTTTTGGTTTAAATTACCTAATGCATTCAGATGCAATGTGTTTGCCTAGAACTCTAAAATGCTAGAAGAAAATGAAGCATTGTTGCAACAATTAGTTTTCTTTCTCTGTGTCTAAAGTACCCGGCAGAACCAAGTTACAAGAAAGACTTATTCCAATCAGTTTCAGAGAACTCAGTCCATTGTGGTGGGGAGGATGGTGCAGGACCTCTGCCGGGAAGCAGCACATAAGGATATGCTTGTGCTCCCTGTGCGTTCTCCTTCTCTCCTTTTCTTGGTTTGGAGCCTCAGCCCAAAGCTAGTGGGATGGATAGTCAGGTGAGTCTTTCCCCATCAGTAAATTCTCTCTAGAAATGCTTCACCACTTCTTATTTGCTTCTAATGCAGTCAAGTTAATAATAAAAATTAACCATCATGAATATAACCCTTGTCAACACCCAGATACATCACCTGAAACCATAATATGCCATGTCCATCTCTAATGCAAAATAGATTCAGTCCTCTTCCATGAATCTCCATAGTCTTTGCAATTCTAGTAATGTTCAGAAGCCGAAGCTCGAAGTCTTCTCTGGGACTTCAGGCAGGCAACATTTAGCTGACAGCCCTTGTGAAAAGCAAGCCCAAATGTACATACTTCCAAGATGCAATGACACAGAATAAACCTTGCCATTCCAAAAGGATGGATGAATGAGGGCGTAGAGAAGACGGATGGGGCCAAAGCAAGATCAAACTCAAGCAGGATAAACATCAAGTCTCCTAGTTCCAGTTCCAGAAGTGGGGCCCATGGTGTCCTGGATGCACTCCCATAGGCTTCGGCAGCACCACACTGTGGTCTCACCATTTACATTCCATGTGGCCTCTCTCCTTGACTACAGGAGCTGTCAGCAGACACTCCATGTTTGCAGCACCTGCAAAATCCCGGGGTCTCCACGAGAGTTTAGGCTTTGCCCTCGAAGCTTCAAGCATCACCCTTTTAGGGGCTCCACATCAGGAATCCAGACCTGAACTGCTGCACCTTCCTGACATATCTCACTGGATGCTTCTCACGAAGAGGCAGCAAACCAGCACCTTACATACAAACCCAAGGTCGGCCACCAGTGCAAGCAGTATTCAGGCCCCCTTGAGTCATGGCACAGAGTCTCTGAGAACTGGGTGTCTGATTCTAGGGGAACATTTCCCTGGGTGACCCTGTGCAAACAGAGTGCCCCAACAGCTCTCTCTTCTTTCAAATCCGTTTCCAATTTAGCACTCTGGAGCCTGTAGTTTGCAGGCTTGGCCAAATTCCTCTTGTTCCAGAGCAGAGTTCTCGGCTTCTTGGTAGCGGGTGATAATCTCTGTCCTTTTTAGTTCATAACTTTCTTACTAAGTCTGTTCAGAATGAACATTTTTCAAATCCTTCTGCATTGTTTCTAATGGTCCCTGTGAATCTGTTTAAAAATAGCCAGCAATAACCATGCCTCAGCCTGCATACTATGCTGTCTTGAAATGGTCTCAAGTAAATTAGTCCATCTTTAAACTTGGCCCCCTACAAAGCCTCTGGACACAGATAAAATGTAATCAAAAATTTTTCCAGTATGTAACACAAATGACTTCTATTCCTCCAATTCCTGTTAAAATCCTGTTTCCACTTGAAACTCCATGAACACACCAGCATTATTCATTAATCTGACCTTATAGCAAATTGAGGCATTGATAGCCTGCATCTCAAAAATTTTATAATTGCTTCTGTGAATTCCTCAGGCCAAAGCCCCACACGGCTGATTGATAGCAATGGTCCCACTTCTGATACCGATTTTCCTTGTGCTATTTTTATCACCATTGTGACAACATTTCTGACAGGAACAATCTAAAGAAGGAAGAATTCATTTTGTTTGATTTTTTTTCAGTGGGTTTCATCCATCACAATGGGGAAGGTGTGGCAGGGTAAACATGGCAGATCAATATAGTTTAGTCCTGGTGGGCCATCAAGCAGAGAATTGGGGAACACCAGCACTTTGGCTAACTGTCCCCCTTCATTTTGTCCCAGTAGGCCATGGCAAGATCTCCATTTAAAGTGGTTCTTTCTCTCAGTTAACCTTCCGTGAAAATATACCACATATTTATATCAGAGGTGTGCCTCACCATGCTTAGGTGATTCTAAGTTTAGTTATGTATGATGAAAATAACTATCACATTTTCCCTGTTTTTTAGAAGAATAAGAAATTTATTTTAACAGGCCATTTTGAAAACCCAAGTCATCAGATTAACAATGCTCAAGAGACTGCAGCAATCAGTTATATCATATGCACCAAATGTAAACACGAAAATCTTCAGAGAGTAAAATCTCTGGCTCCTCACACCTGCTAAAGTGGATATAAGAAGCCCACATGCTCATATCTGATTGTAAAGCCACATGGCAGGTCTTACCTGAGGATTGTGCACATTCTTTCAAAATTCTTTTTGAATTCATTTATCAAATATGTATTTAGCAATGGCAAAATGTTAAGACTACATTGACAATTATAGGAAATAGGAATTTGTTTTGAAATCTTCTTTAAGAAGTCAGAATCTGGTCCAGGATCTCTCCACTTTGAACTGTTGATATTTGTTATTGTTAGGGGTTCATTTGTGCATTGGAGCTACGGTACTACCCTCGGCCTCCCAGATGTTAGTGGTACCCCTAAACAAAGTATCTCAGTAAAAACATATCTAGATGTTGTTGAATATTCCCCAGGGTGGGGCAAAATTGCCTCTGTGTGAGAATCACAGGTCTAGAACAAATGACAAAGCAGGTACACACATTAGGCAAAGGAAACAAATGATGACTCACAAAATGCAGATAAAGCAACATGAAAGTCACAAGAAGTAAAACTGACTTTCAAATGAAGACTTCCTGGGAAGGAGGTATATTCGCTAGGTCTTAAAGAAACCTTAGGATTTCAAAATGAAAAGAGTAATAAGACAATTTAGGTGGAGTACACAGGCATAAATGGATGATTTGGGGCTTTGTAGAATATCAGGTCAGAACATGGGACTCAGATATGAACAAGGGAGAATTCCTCTCTGGTGATGGGGACACAGAGGCATGTCACTTCTGATTGTGACAGTGTCTTGTGGATGCCTGAGGTAGGACACTGAGCACTGGATGGGAAGATTGAGAGAGTTTAGGTGAGAAGTTAGAAGATGGTGAACCTTGGAAAATTTTCAAGACAAACTCAGCAAGATTAGGAGTGAAAAGAGGGAGAAATCAAATGTGATTCAGATTCCTGGAGCCTTAAAGTATTATTAAGACATGGAGAGCGCTGGTGAATACAGAGTTAAGAGTCAAGGGAGAAAAATTCACTCTGACCATGGTCACTTTAAAATACCGCCAGAAAATCCAGGTGGATGTGTTCACGAGAGGGTTGGAAAAGCCATTTCTAAGGCTAAGAAAAGCAGATCCTGGGGAAGAATCTAAAATTGCATGCTCTTATGTTTCTTCTTCCTCTCTCATTTTTAATTCCTTTTCTTTTCTAACCCCTTTCTCTCTCTTATTTCCTGATTCTGTTGTGGACATTTGTTATGTCCACATCCGAAGGCCAGTTGTAGTCCGTAATTTTCCACATGGCTTATTTGCATTTCTTTTTAGTCATCATTTTCTGTCTCTGGTTAGTGCATGCCTTCTATGCGCTAGTAATTATCTGAGTGACAATAATCACAGTAATAATAGCAGCAAACCTCGATCATTAATGAATCGAGGCTGGTATATTTTGGGCTGGGAACAAGTGCTGTTTGCTTGTCTTTCTCCTTCTTCACACAAGCATGTTCCCTCAGCATAACTCTATTCACCAGCCTCTCTACAACTTCAGTGTTTTAGTCACAACCAGGTGAGGTAAATTTTACCTTATTTTCAGATGGAGAAATAGAGGTGTAGTGATATTAGCTTCTATAACCTTTGACTCATGACACAGACAATGTACAGATGCTAACGGAACACTGAGATTTTTCTCTTTCTCCCAGAACAAAGGTACAGAAACTATGGTCTGCAGGCAGAATCTCAACGCTTTTCTATAGCACAAGAGCTCAACGTGGTTGTTGCATTTTTAAATGCTTGAAAAAGATCAAAGTATAATATTTTGTGACTTGGAAAGGTTATAAGAAATTAGAAATTCAGTGTTCCTCAATAAAGTCCAGCCATGTATGATGGCTCATGCCTATGATCCCAGCACCCTGGAAGCTGAGGCAGAAGGATTGCAAGTTGAGGTCAGCATAGGATACATAGCAACACTCTATCTCAAAAAAAAAAGCCCTCAAAACTGCAGGAAAACATTAACAAACAAAAAGTAAACAACATTAAAAATGTTTTATTAGGACACAGTCACGCTTACTTTTATACAAAGATATTTTTCCCTACAAGGCAGAACTGAGTAGATGCAACAAAGAGACTCTTTATTCCCTAAAGCACAGATCTTTGCTATGTGTTTGCTATGGTGTGGATATAGCCTGAGCCCTTCCTTCAAGGATCCATGTGTGGAAATTCAACCCCCACCATGTGTTATTGTGAGGACAGAGATGTAATCAATTGTGATATTTCAAAGCGGAGCTTTTGGGAGGTGATTGGATTAGACGAGGACGTCAGGTGGAGTCTCCATGACTGAATCCTGGCTTCGTAGAAGAAGAGAGATGAGAAGAGACAAACACACACAATCGTGCTCCTTGGTTCTTGCCATGCAATGCCCTGTGCCTCCTTGGGGCACTGTCAACACAGTCCTGCACCAGCTTCTAGACCTATTAAGTGAAATAAACAATTTTTAAAAAGTAAATTAGCCGGGCTGGAGAGATGGCTCAGCAGTTAAGGCATTCGCCTCCAGTGCCTATGGCCCTGGGTTCAATTCCCCAGGACCCACGTAAGCCAGACCCACAAGGTGATGGCTCTGGTATTCTCTCTCTCTCTCTCCTCTCTCTCTCTCTCTCTCTCTCTCTCTCTCTCTGCTTGAAAATGAATAAATAAAAAAAAAAGTAAATTAGCCTACCTAAAGTGTCCCGTGATAGTAATGTAATGCAGAATATACTAGTACTCTGGTGCCTTGGGAAAATAATTTTCCATTTGTTCCCTATGATTCCTGTATACTATGCTTCCTTTGGACTCTTCGTCTAACCTCAGGCTGAGGTGGGAAAGATGAAAGGAAGAATCAGTACTGCCTTACTCTAAGTTGTGACCGTCTGTAAGAACCCATTACACCTGTCAGAGTGATCATGTAAAACCCAGTAGTAAAGGCACTAATTGTAACTGACACAATTCACCTGGGTGTTTCTTCTCCCGGATGTATTGAAAACACTGACTTTCCAATATGCAAAGCAAAAACCTACAACTGTGAACATGTAGTTGTAGGGCTGGACAAATTATTTGTCCCTACACCAAAAGCACAAGGTATAGTGGGAACTTCCCAACACATGGTGGAGAATGAATTCAGGAAGGAGGGGCTAAGTCAATATTCAAACCGTACGGAAGAAGAGGTGGAACTTTTTGCTGGGGCCTTTTTTTTTTTTTTGAGGGATGGACGAATTGGGCTGAGGAACTGAGATTAGCCGGAGGGACAGGATGGTGGGAAGGAAAGGAAGATGAAGCCGAAGGGGAGGACGAGCTCCAGCCTTCCAGGGGAGCAGCAATAGTTCAGTTTCTGGAGTATCTCCAGGCTGAGGCTGCTTCCTTTGCTGAAGGAGGTTTGTTCACTGTTGTCTGCAAATGAAATGACAGAATACAATACATGTTCTAGAGAACCCTTGAGGAGGATTCTTAAACAGTTTGCAGTATGCAATGGTGAAAATGGGCACACGCACAATTAAGAAAAAAAAAGGCTTGTGGAGAGACCCTGCATACGGTTGTGTGGGTTGGCCATGGGAGTGGATCCCTGGAAGAGCTCAGTGTCCAAGGTTAGCCGTGATGGTGCTGGTTCCCCAGCAGTGGAGACCGGGAAATATACTCAGGTGATCCAGTTCCTAGACTTTTCAGATGCCCATGTAAATTTTGAGCAAGAGCTTGGGTCAGAATGGAAACCAGCTTGAGGAAAAGAATATACATACAAATTCAGCAAACAAGATACTAACATCTCATGTCGCACTGGGAAGAGAGAGCCGATTCTCCCAGATAAACCAATGTTTTGGGGTTATTTCATGATTTCATAATGATCATCTTCCCAATATCGGTGAATTCCTTGCCTTTCCCTCGTTCCCCTTTGTTTATTTTTTTTGAATACTTTCTGTATATTCTAGATGTCTCTGTTGAACTGATGTGCTCCACACTGGTGGCAGAACCAGACCTGATCAGAGCAGGAGGTGTTGTCAGCAGCTTTGCACATCTTCTGGAGAGTGACAAAGTCAGGCTTCAGCTTTCCAAGCAGGCCCAGTGTGCAGGGGCTTAGCCTTGAATTACAGGCTTCCCATCTGTCACCTGGCCCTGGCACACAAGGGGTTCTCCCTACCCAGCACACAAGCTCGCGGCCACTTGCATTCTGTCCTGAAAACCAGGTTACTTATTAGATGTTCTCCTCAAGGGGCCATTTCCTAACCTCTGCATGGGACTGGAGCATACCTGCCTGTCATGATTGGCCAACATTGGCACTGTGTACTGGTAAAGCTTTGGTGTCAAACACTCCCAGGTACAAGTTCCAGACTTATCAAGTCTGTGTAACTTCTGACAAGTTATTTAACCTTGTTTGGCTTTGTCCTTTTCACCCATGAAAAGGGCACATTAAGGACACTCTCAGAGGAGGAATATCATTTATCAGGGCTCTGATTAATTCTCCCTCTCTTGACTAAGGACTCACAGAATAAATATTTGTTAGGATGTTTGCAGTTGCAGGGATTGATTACTCACTTCATATATGAGATGAAGTTAGAGTCAGGGCACCCTCAAACTCCTTTCCTACTGTCTAGTGATGTCACCCACATTTCAGGTTCCATTGCTTCCTACAATGATTTGAGCTGTTGAGGTGTTGATCAAAGAGATCCATCCATGAGGTCCCCAAAACAAGGCAGACTTCAGTCAAAGTTCTTGAATACCCACCCCAGGCCAAATGTAAAATCCTATTGCTGAAGAAACCACAGAAAGTCATTGCACAACACCCAGAGACCCTGCAAAGTCCAGAATGGCAACCAGCACCCAGATAGCATGTGCAGTGCTGGTAGGTGCTACATGAGCTTCCAAGGGAAACTGGTCAATGATATTTGGAGTAAGCAGAGACCTCCGATATAAAATTCAGACTGGTGTCACAAGAATGCTGAACACTCTGCTTTATGGGAGAGACCAGTGAGACAAAATGTGATTCCTTGTGCAATAATGACACCAAAACCTAGGTGGGCAGTTCAAATTGGCCAAGAGCCATTATTGTAGTCAGTATTCTAGTTGCTGTGCAGAAAGAACCCAAACAGAAGTGGCTTGTGGAGAAATGGGTTTATTTGGCTTACGGACTTGAGGGGAGACTCCATCCTGGCAGGGAAAATGATGTCATGAGCAGAGGGGTGGACATCACCTCTGCCACAGCACTGCAAACAGCGACAGGAAGGTGTGCCAAACACTGGCAAGGGGAAGCTGGCTTATAACCCTATAAGCCCACCCCCAACAACACAGCTCCAATGAGGTTCTAATACCTAATCTGCCATCAGCTGAGGATTGATCATTCAGAGCACATTCATTCGTTTGTGGGGGACACATGGATCAACCCATGACAGCCATGGTGGGGAAGAATATCTACAGACATCGCCCCCTCAGCAACAACACACAAAGGGGGGGAACCTGGCTACTTGCTGTGCTATTCATAACCCTCTACCCCATGGACTGATCCAGTACACCCACTGAGGAAGGCCCCCAATGGGATGAGGACAGGGAGGAGGGAAATGGGGGTACCATCATAAGATTTGCTCATACAATGTACCTAATTAAGGATAATAAAGATATCATAAAAATTTTATGGATTTATTGGTAAGCAGAGAAAGAATGGATGTGCCAGGGCCTCTAGGCACTGTAAACAGACTTCAGGTGAATGTGCCACATTGTCCATGGCTTTATGTGGGTATTGGAGAATGAAACCTGGGTCATTAGGCTTTGCACTTCTTTTTTTTTTTTTTTTTTGGGTTTTTTGAGGTAGGGTCTTGCTCTAGTCCAGGCTGACCTGGAATTCACTATGTAGTCTCAGGGTGGCCTTGAACTCACAGCGATCCTCCTACCTCTGCCTCCCAAGTGCTGAGATTAAAGGCATGCGCCACCATGCCCGGCTAAGGCTTTGCACTTCTTAATCACTGAGCCATCTCTCCGGCCCATGTCTGACTTTTTTATGGGCTGGGAAGATTGCTCAGTGGTTAAAGAAAGGTGCTTGCTTGCAAAACCTGCCTACCCAGGTTATTGTCTGACTTTGAATAGCATCTTAAAAAAAAAGGAGTTCATCCTACAATAAATTCTCAACTTGGTACCTTAAAGAATAAAGGTGCTTCACTAGTCAATGTTGTGAGGAAAGACAATTTCTCCCTAATTTTTGAAACTCATGTTCTTCCTGCTCACTTGCTTGGAATGGTTTGAATAATAGATTGTTCTTACAGTGATCATTTTATTTTTGTATTTTTATGTGTGTGTGAAATGTGCATGCATCTGTGTGCGCTTGTATATATGTGGGTGCATATATGTGCGCAGGTGCATGTGGAAGCTAGAGGTAGCCATTGGGTGTCTTCTGCCGTTGCTCTCGACCTAAGTTTATTGAGACAGCATATCTCACTGAATCTTGAAGCTCATTGGTTTCACTAGACATGCTAGCCTCTCAGAGACATGGTAGACTCTCAGAGATCTTCTTGTCTACCTCACCAGTACTGGGATTACAGGCACATGCCACTATGCCTAGCATTGTTCATGAGTGCTAGGCTCTCATGTTTGCATGGCAAACACTTTACACACTGAGCAATCTCCCTAGTCCACACCAATAATTTTAGTGGAGAGATGTTAGATACTGTCTGTTAAATTCCTGAATCACCATGGTCAATAAGTTACCATGACTAATCAGGGTGGTCTCTACGTCTATTGCAGGTATCTGATAAGTAAGAATTAGAGTGAATGTTAAGAACAAGGTACTACAGAATTGTTTTTAAAGCCTGAGCTTTGGTTCATATTCATATTACTTGACAAGGGCTGATGAGATCATTTCCAAGCTTCATTTTGTCCATTTAAAAATGAGTCACAAATAGACCCTGCATCATTGGCTGGCACAGCATCTGGAGAAGTAGAATCTGTGAAGCTCTAGCATAGAGCTGAACAAATGGCCTAGAGAGTCTGTTTTGCTGTTTGCTATGTGATTTAAAAGATGGGGCTACTTTCTGTAAGATTTAGGTTACCTGATTCCTGATTTCTTGCCGTGGACCCCACAGTACCAGGCACCATTTAATCAGTTGTGACCCAGCTGGAAGGCAAGGATGGAGGGCTGGTGATGTCTTCTCCCTCTTCTGGAGTCAAGGTGCCCAGATTTTCCTGCCCTTGGGTACCAGAACTGTGAGTTCACTGGTACTTAGACTCCAGGACTTGTACCAGTGGACTTCAAAGTTCCCAGGCCTTTAGAATGAGAGTTATACTGCTGGCTTCTTTGGTCAGATGCTGTCAGAGGTGAACCAAGCCACCCAGCCTCCCTGGATCTCTAGCCTTTAGACAGCCATCACGGGTCTCTGAGGCCGACCATGGGAATAGGTGAAAGCACTCTGTTGCAGTCAGCTTTCTAGTTGCTGCGCAGAGAGAACCCAAGCAAAAGCGGCTTGTAGAGGAATGGGTTTATTTGGCTTACGGACTCGAGGGGAGACTCCATTCTGGCAGGGAAAACGATGGCATGAGCAGAGGGTGGACATCACCTCCGCCACAGCACTGCAAACAGCGGCAGGAAGGTGTGCCAAACACTGGCAAGGGGAAGCTGGCTTATAACCCCCATAAGCCCACCCCCAACAACACAGCTTCATCGAGGTTGTAAAACCCAAACTGCCATCAGCTGAGGATCGATCTATCAGAACACATTCATTTGTTTGTGGGGGACACCTG
>PVHP010047045.1:0-13062 GCA_004024765.1 Zapus hudsonius
TACTGCATTTGTTTCAAGTTACAAACAGTGGGATTAAATATTGTCCTCTCTTGGAACTTTGACTTAATAAATTAATTCTCTGGATGAATGCATATATAGGTAGGAGACAGGGTGCACACAGCATGCCAAGAGAGGATCAATAGTGAGATTTAATACCCTTTGAATAATGCTATAAACTAGTTCATTAAACTTCAGAATTAATATATTATGAACTTCAATAACAATTGAGTTTATGAATTATGCTTGCTAGCAAATTCAATTTCAAGTTCAAATAATTTATGGAAGAGCAAATGAGAGAAGAAGCCAGTTTTGCTTGACTAGAGAATATTATGGTTTAATCTCCAAGGAAGCATGTGTTTGTCAAGAGTCCTCGAAGGCTCAGGGAGAAGAAGAAATAGAACCAAGGGTCTCAAACTTGATAAACCAACTCCAGTGATGGCACTGGAAAGAAAACTGAAGTCACTCAGAGACACTGTCTTTCCTCTTTCTCTCTTTGTTTGGTCCTCATGTCTGATATCATTCTCACTGGTCTACTCAATTGAGGTAAAATTGAGGTAAAATTGAGGTAAACTCAATGAGGACGTCACAGAATGGAAATGATACTGCTTGATTTCCCAAGAAAAACTCAGGAAATGTCTTTAATCCTATAGTCATGACGTATCACTATCATATCCTCATTCCTTCCTCATACACAGGGGATCTTGTAATGCTGATAGCCAGGACTCATCCAAATAGTCGAGACTTAAGAAAAGTTTTACATCAAAGGAATCTCCCATCCATGTTCAGGAGCATAAAGGGAGAATGAGTTACTCAGTACACTTAGGTCCACCTAGGGAAAGTCAACCCAATGAAGTCTAATTTCTGTTATTGAGGAGTGACTTCCATCCTTCCTGTACAGAATGCTGCTTGGATAATAGCCATTAGCTTACAACAGACACTTATTTTTACAACCTGTCATTAGTGTCTACTATGAATAAACAGAGTATGTTTCTCAAAGTCTTGGAGTAACTGACTTGGGCTTGACCAGAGCCTAGAACTCTTAAATAGAACAGTATCATCTAACTCTTGGTATTTATTTAAATTGCCGTGTTAAAATATTGAGTAATGCATATTGAATATGTTATTAAATATGGAATCAGATAGGCTTGTGGCACTTATGTAATTACAATCTGATCAAATTTGTAAACTAAGTATCTGTAACCTATACAACCAATAGATTCCAAATCCATATTTACTTAATGCTAGCTTACTGTAAACTAGATCACCTTTCAATGTAGGAATATGGTGGCTTTGCTGGGTAAATCCCTATCATTGCCACCTGTCATTCAAGATGGGGCCGTCATGATCACTGTTTCTTACAATAAGGCTCAGAAACCCCACAATGGCTGCCGGAAGGAATCAAGACGAGGCTTTATTGGGGAAACTTAAAGGCAAGAGTCAGCAAGAAGAAAGGCATATTGTTGTCCACAGAGGAACATTTGCTGTGTCATGGTTTGATCCAGGTGTCCCCCACAAACAAATGAATGTGTTCTGGGTAATCAATCCTCAGCTGATGGCAGTTTGGATTTTACAACCTCGATGGAGCTGTGTTGTTGGGGGCGGGCTTATGGGGTTATAAGCCAGCTCCCCCTTGCCAGTGTTTGGCACACCTTCCTGCCGCTGTTTGCAGTGCTGTGGCAGAGGTGATGTCCAGCCCTCTGCTCATGCCATCGTTTTCCCTGCCAGGATGGAGTCTCCCCTTGAGTCCGTAAGCCAAATAAACCCATTCCTCCACAAGCTGCTTTTGCTTGGGTTCTTTCTGTGCAGTAACTAGGAAGCTGACGGCAACATGCTGGGAATAGCAAACTGTTGGGTAGAGTGTAGGTGTCTTCTTTAACATCTTAATGAAGGCTCTTTGTCTCTTACTGCTTTACCTTGTAAAAGCATAAACACAAGAGTGGTCATGTCACAAATGAAGCAAATCAACTATGGCCATACCACTCTGGACCTACCAGATCTCGGAAGCTAATCAGGATCTGGCTTGGTTAGTACTTGGATGGAAGAAATGAAACTAATAGATTAGTAAAATATCTAGGATATCTGGATTTGGATCCATTATTAAATGACTGGAGACACTGGAGTTCCTTTGGGGGTTGGGTTGGGCACAGACCTTGCCTGGGGGATGTTAGCCACCAAGTTGGATTTGGTGCAATTACAGATGATCTATAACTCGAAGTCCAAGTAACCTATAGTGAGCTCTTCGGACCACTGTCTCCAACAGTGTCGATTGTTGCCCCAAGAGTACCAGATCGTCCATGACGTAGGCTGAGTTTGATATGTTTGGTCATATGCTGTTAAGTAGCATAAAGAACAGAGGAGAGACTGGAGGGATGGCTCAGTGGTTGAAGATCACTTCCAGTGGAAGTATGAGGGCCTGAGGAGGCCCAGAGACTGCTCAAGTTCCAAACCTCAGAAGCCACATGAATATCTGGGCATGGCCACACACATCTCTAACCCCAGTCCTGTAAAGACGTAAGAATTGCTGAAAAAAATGGCTCAAATAAGAATGAGCTGAAGAGTGATTGAGTAGGACAGGGGTACCCAACATGCTGCTCCTGCCACACTGCTGTTGAATGCACCCAGCCATTGGTGAGTGCACACACACACACACACACACACACACACACACACACACACACTCACACACACAGAATACACAGCAGTGGCTTCAACAGTGACTCAGAGTAATGGCAGAGTTGATGTTTTAGCAAGGGCAGCCAGGGGAAGCACCTGAAGAGAATGTGTGGCATGTGACTAGTGTCCCAATGATGAGAAACTACCTACCAGACCCATGAGAAGTCAGAGGATATGGGAACGAGCTCCCTGTATCCCAGGAACTCTTAAAGGTTAAGGAAGGAATTAATGAGGTCTGCCTTGCAGGGTTGTTAAGGATTATATGAGCTAAGTCTGTAAAGTGCACACTAGAGAGTAGGCACTCAGCAAATGGCAGTCATTGCTTTACTGCAGATTACATACTTCTATTTCATAGGTTAAAGAGTTAATCTTTTTTTAGAAGGGAAATTTTTGTCGGTTTCGCTTAGGAATTTTCTTTTAGGGATAAAGAGATCAGCTAAAAACATGACTATTATTCCCTTGTTCACTTTAAGTTCCATCTCTCCTCCTTTCTTCTTCCTTTTTCTCCCTCCTCCTTCTTTCTGCTAAGGTCTCCCAGTGTGGTATATAGGTTGGCCTTGAACTTGTAATCCTCCTATTTCCACCCCCTTGGAATTATAGGCATGTACCTTTATCAGGTGCTTGGCTGGCTCACCTTGAAGTCTTCCAAAATTATTTATTTATGTACCATATGCTTTCCGTTGGCTACGTGGAGGTCAGAGAACATCCTCAAGGTCATTGTCCTCTCCTTCCACCTTGGTTTTGAAAGATAGTCTCTTATGATTTTTGCTGTAGCATGCACCAGACTAGCTGACCCACAAGCTTCTAGTTTCCCTTGGCTCTGCTTCCCATTGCCATTGGTGTGTTGGGATCACAGATGCCATATCACTTGGTGCACAGCTTTCTGTGGGTACTGGGAGGATTGAATTTAGGTTGGCAGGCTTATAAACAATGGATGAGTCATCTTTCCAGTCCCTTTCTCAATGAACATGTTTTCTTAATACTCTCAGCGTATGCATGGTTCCGTCATTGATTCTTTACCTGGTACAGTTGTTGATACTTTGGAAGTCATCCTGCCTCACTCATTTTCCTGGGAGGCAAGCTGTAGTCCATGAAAATGAAGACTTAAGATCATAGAATGCGTACCCCAGCCTGTACAAAATCCCAGGTCCCTCTGCTCAAAATCCATCTTTTTAATTATCCTAATGTATTTCTCTCTTTCCTCCCTCTCTAACTCTATCATCCACTTTGTTGGCACTATGATTATAAGATAAATACATAGGTATGTTTAGGGCTGTGCACAAGCCAATGACCTTGACAACACTTCAGACCACCTTTCAGACCAATGGTGAAATGCTTGTGTCACATCCTCTCCAATTCTTATATGGAAGTCCTTATCTTGGAATCATAGTAGAAATTTCATTTTTGGAAGGTAATTAGGTTTACATAAAATCACAGCAGTGGGGTCTTCATGATTGCATCAGTGCATTAATAAGAGCTAGTGCTTGTGCTCTCTGTCAGGTGAGACTGCATCAAACAGGAAGAAGGACCTCACTGAAACTCAGCCATGCAGGTAAGCTGCTCTGACTTCTGGCACCAGGACTATGAGACATAAATGTCTGTTGGATAAGCCACCAGTCTACAGTTATGAGAAGAATAAATCAATAATTTGTTGCTTCAGAAAACCCAATAATGAAATTATGAGAATTTCCCAGCCAAGTTTGCTAAGGTCTTTGACCTTGACAATGAAGTAACAATTTGAAAGTTACACAATCTTTAGAAAAGTATAGCTTGAGGGTTATGAAATTTAAAGTTTGGCACAGGAGGAAATGTGAACAAGCTTCACGTTCCAGAGACTGCAGCCACTTTAGCTGCAATTGCTAAAGAGATTCCCACAATTGAGGGTGGGCCCACTGCTCTGCATTGGGACAATAGAAAACATGCTCTGAACGCAAGACCAAGCTCATCAAAGGTGGGAATATGAATTTTTTGAAGGCAAAAGGTCTGAAGGAAGAATGCCATTGGAATTCCCTGCTCCTCAAGGTGAAGCTTCATCCTCATCTACAGAATAGCTTGGGAACATCACCCACATGGTGCTGGTGCTGCAGACATGGACTGCAGGAGTTGGAGGGTCATGGATTATACCATGGTTCCAGAGAGCCACTGTACCTAGGCAGGTGAGGCAGGCTCAAGGTGTCCCTGTGAGGACACTGCATGAAGCTGGGAAGATGAACTGTGGTTTGTGGTAGAGACTCCAGAATTTTAGAGATACCATGATTATAGAATAACCATCAAAGAAGGCTATGGGGGTCAGGGACAGAATGTGATGGTTTGAATGCAAAATGTCCCCATGGACTCATGAGTTTGAATGCTTAATTCCAGCTGGTGGCACTGTTTGGGAAGGATGTGGAGAAATTGGGTAGTTGGAGATTTTCTGGAGGAAGTGTGTCACTGGGGGGCAGGCTTTGGAGTATTATAGCCCTAATTGCTACACTTCTCTCATTCTCTCTATCCTGCTGATGTATATGTGACACCTGGCTGTCTACTGCCAAGCTTTCCTGCCATGATGAATCCTCCCCTTAAAACTGTAGGCTGGAAATAAACCCTTTCCTTCCATTAAAAAAATAGAAAGAAAAGCCTGCTTTATAATGCATGCCATTTTGGTTTTAAAATGGTGAAATTTGTTGTGGTGCCTAGGCCAAATAATGGGGGCTAGACACAGTGTTGGGGTTCCAAAAGAAAGTGATGAATTTTGCTATGCATGTGTTCTGGTTTGAATGAAGAATGTCCTAAACTGGCTCATATATTCAGTGCTTGGTCCTCAGACTGGTGAAACTCGTAAGGCTTGTGGAGCCTTGAGGAGGTGGGGCCTAGGTCACCAGAGGTGGGCCTGTGAAGATTATTCCTCGTTTGATTTCCATCCAGCTCTGTTTCCTGGTCTGCTCACTCAAGTTCCTACCACCATGATAGGGCTGCTCCCTCCATGATGGACTATGAGCCTTTCGTCCCTTAAGTTGTTTCTGCTAGGGATTTTGTTACAGCAGTGAGGAAAGCAACAACACAATATGCTTTAAAATGAAGTGCAAGACTTAAAAGCTTTCAATGTAGATTTTCTGGTCTTTGGACATATCCAGGTGGACAAAGCACCCAGGATGTTCCATTTGCTTACTGAGCTCATGGTTGAATTCCTCCAGATATGAGCTGCCTCTGTGACATTGAGATGATTCTCATTAGAAAGAAACAGGTTGTTTCTGAACCAGAAGAGGAGGTTGTACAGAGGAAAAAGATACCCAGTAAGAAACTGAAGACACACATACATCTATGGCATGGAAAGAAGTTCAGCATGAAATAAATGTCAATAAAAATAAAAAAATACTGGTCACCATTGATTTTGTGATGTAAAGTGCATACAAATTAAAGATATAAAAGAAAAATATCACCTAATAATCTGATGTTGAGGGAACTTGCCAAGTCTTCCAATGGCTTCCAATTTCACCCTGATGAAATACATCAGTGTTGGAGAATAGATGTTGAAATGGCTGTGCTTTCTATATGCTAAAATGTAGGACTATTTTTATGCTTGTAATTGAGAATTGGATCTTTGCTAGTAGTTTTGCTAGTGATTTATGAGTCGGACTAGAATACAATTCTCTTCTCAAGCCATATTAAACATATAGTGCTGACATTAGGGGAAAAGGCTTTGTCAGTAAATAAATACAAAGCAGACACAAAGGATGGATGGATATGGCAATAATTGAACTCTATTACTTTTGAAAAGTTTTCTGCCCACACTTAAGAAAATATATGACTAAATAGCCTCTTGAAAGGAATAAATGAGATGTTGCTTCTGAAATTTTTAATTCAACAGCTTCCTGTGGATTAGAAAATTCCCCATTGCTTAAGAACCAGTAGCAAAGGAGAGAAAAACTGTCTAACATGTATCAGTCTAGCAATTGCAGGGGTTGTTTCAACATACTATTAATTTATGGATTTGTTTGCATAGTATGAACATATGTAATCAGATACTCTCCCTGCAGAATGTTCTTCCTAAGATTTGTTTTATTTAACCTGCAAAATAATAGGAGTAATAATATTTATATCTCAGGACTATTTTCAAGAGATAATATACTGGTATTTAATCAGATCATGTATTCACCAAATACAAAGTGTAGTTGGTGGTCTAAAAACCCCACAATAAACAGATTATTAGATACCCAGAAAGCTAATTCATTCATTTCCAAACTGGAAAAGTTGAAAGAGGAAATGAAAAAGAAAGATGGGTTTTCACCAACTCTAAGTGAAGAATGGGTAGCTCAGAAGGCAATGGACATGTCAGAGGGAAAGGAGTCTGGTGCCGGGCTAGCTGAAGGCGCTGGCTTAGGAGTCTTGTCATCCAGAGATGACACACTCCAGGGACACAGAGGGGAAGCTACTTCAGCTTCAAGGGAAGCTGGGAAGGAGGTTCAGGAGCAGAGCAAGGAGGAAGGGCCACAGTGGCCACACCATTCAGTTCAACAGAGCAGGTACTTGCTGTGGAAGATTCTCTCTCTCCAAGATGTAACTTCTATCAGTAACCCCCTAACGCTACCCTGCATGCACATAGGTTTTTAGTAAAAAGCTACCTTCTGCTCATATAGCTTTTGTACAAATCTCCATTCAGTCCCCATTGCCTTTCCAGTACTTGTTTACATGTTTTTGAGCTACTTTTTCTGCCTTGTTTAGGAGTAAAAAAAAGTTCATTTTCTTTATATTTGTTTATTTAGAGCTTGTCTGTTTTGCCAGCAAATAAGCTACAAGGAGCAAGCTCCCTGTGATTATTTTACTTCCCACTGTGTCTTCAGTCCAGCTAGTGCGTGGTATATAATTGGTATACACTAAATATACATGGAATGGATATGCAATAGAATATAGCTAAGAGAAATTTTTAAATAAAAAAGAGGTGTGCATCCATAACATTTATTGACTGCCTATTTATGTGATTTTACTTCCAATAACCTCTCTAATCCTTTGAATAACACTCCTTTTTTGGTGGGGGGTTCTTTGAATAACACTCCTTTTTGGTGTGGGGGGGTTCGAGGTAGGGTCTCGCTCTATCCTAGGCTAACTTGGAGTTCACTATGTAGTCTTAGGGTGGCCTCAAACTCACAACAATCCTACTACCTCTGGCTCCCGAGTGCTGGGACTAAAGGCGTGCTCCACCATGCCCAGCTCTGAATAACCCTCCAAGCCATCTCAATTTGTCAATGACCAAATGAAGACTGGGAGAACTTGTAAAACTGGTTTCAATCTTGTACCTACTAATTGTTTGAGAATTTGGATCACATTTGGCCAATCTAAAACCCTTCACCTGCTGAGGTTCCCCAGGAACAGTGGCAACTGGGTCACAAAGAGGGACCAATCCAGGCTCTGTGACTGATCCAGGCTCTTTGACAGATCCAGGCTCTGTGATGGATCCAGGCTCTGTTCCAGATGTCCCAAGGGGAACTCAGAAGGTGACCAGGGTTCTGAGAACTGAACTGAACTTTCTGTTTGTGTTTAGATAACAATAGTGCCCATTTGAGGTGATCACAATGTTTATAATGAGTTAATAACACAGATAAATATACTTAGCAGGACCTGGGATTTAGTAGGAGCTCAATACATGCTTGTAACACAGATGAACCAAAAATATAAATGAAAGGAAGAAAAAGGATATCAGATGCTGATTTCCACAGCAAAGCCACACAGGATGTGCATGACCAGCACTAAGTAAGGGAATGCAAATTAAGTCAGCACATGCCATAGCTCAAGAGCTGCTGGGATGAACCTCCAAAATAGGCAGAGTTATGGGAGGAAAAGATTTATTGAAGCTACAGATCTAGGGGAAATTCCATAATCGTGAAAGAGACTCCCTCCAAAACGCTTTTAATAGTCCAAGCAGAGAGAGAAAACATCATCAGCACCACACACACACAATAGCAAACTGGCAGAGGGAAAGAGAGATTTCCTTCCCCTTTAAGTAGCCTTAGGGCCTGGCCTTGCAACCCTTCCCCAGACTTGTTGACTCCCTAAATCTCTGGAATTTTCTTCCTGCACTGCCCTCCCAGGAAGGGATGTTTGTTTCTTGCTTTCCTGAGCTTCCTTACATCCTGCCCCCTACTGAGAGGGCTGCCTTCCTGTAAACAACCTCAGAGACCCACTCAAGATTACTAAATAGGTCAAGGTGACAACAAAACTTAAGCCTAATAGCACAGATGAAACTAAAGCTACTGAAATTGGATACTAGTAAAATCTTGGATCTGAAAGTAGTGGAGGGAAATGAGAAACAAAGCACACATTTAAAACCCACACATAGAGGTTTTCATGTCTTCGATTCAGTTCTCTGAACAATAATAATGGGCTGCTTCTGTTCATCAAATAATCTAATAGAGAAACACAACCACAGCCTTTTACAAAGTCAACGGGGCTTTCAGGGCAGATTCCCCAGCATCAGGAAACTGCCACAGTAGATTCCCAGTGGTCCTCCTGCTGGGATCAGAACATTAACTGGGAGCCTGAATAACTTACTGTTACTCAATCAGGCAAGAAGAAGCTTTCCTGTATACAAAGGAACAACTCCAGAGTACAGTGAGGAGGAGCTGGTACTGTCTGGGTCTATATTATCTCTTATCTGCACACAGTGATGGCTAGTATAGTCAGGCAAAATCCTACCTATATCCTGTACGGGTCCACACTGGGCCTGAGAATTATGTTAACATAAGAGATTACTAAGAGATGCGCAAGCATGTGTATTAAACACAAATTTTAGGTGGCATTGTTTTCATAAGGAAATAAAAACATACAGAAATAAAAATCATTTTTATACTCAATTAGACCAAGAGTACTGAGTTGTGAAAATGTGATAAGGCTAAGGGCCTGGGGTAGGATAGTTGAGTAAAGAAGTGACTAGTTGGGGGATGGTAAGGGTGGGAGGTAGTGGCTCAGTTGGCAAATAGCTTGCCTCATCAGCATGAGGTCCTGAGTTCAGATCCCCAATACTAATATAAATGCTGGCTGTGGTTGTGCATGCCTATATTCCCATGATCAGGAGACAGAGACAGATGGATTCCCAGGGCAAGCTGTTTTCTAGACTAGCCAAATCTGTGAGCTCTGTGAAAGACCTTGTCTCAAAAAGTGAGGTGGAGACACGTTTTATATTCTTATGTTCTTTCTCCTCCTGGAAAGAGAAGGTGACAGGTGCATCCTGTGTATCCATGCAACTGTGTAACAGTTCTCTGCTCCGGTCTTCTAGATGAGGGAGGCTGGCTTTATTTTGACCTGAGGGGACTGGTTGAGATATTTATAAATCTCTTAACTGTAAGTTGTCTTCCTTCTCATTATGATTACTGTTTGAAATAGTTCCATGAATTTGAAGAGAAGAAAACCAGGTACATGTGAATTGTCACCTGTCCAAGTTGTAACAGAAATGATGTTAATATATACAATGGTTACATTAGTATCCTTGTTCACATTTCATGGGAAAACACAAGAGCCAGTTTGGTTAATTTAACAACAACGGAAAAGATAAGTTAAGCTAACCCTAATACTATGTCAATCTTATTAATTAATCTTATCTGAATGACTCTTTTGGACTATGGAGAAGTATTTGGATAGACTGATTAAATATATGTGACTTGTCAGATAGGCTGGGCCCAAATCCTGGCTCTAACAGTGTGGTTTGGGGAAACTACTTAATCTTAAAAACCTCATTTATCTCAGTTATAAAAGGTACATCCATAAAGTGTTAGATTATCATAAGGAATAGATGAATTAAACCATGTGAAGTCAGTTTTTAAAGTATCTATCAAATATTCAATTTAATTAGAGAAAAAGTGTACAAGATATACATTCTGGACATACTGACATTCTGAAATCAGCATGTCTGAAAAAATTTTCAAGAGCTTTTCCATGGGATAGCCAGAGAAGCTGACAGATTGCATTGCTTGTCCATGTGCAGGAATCAGCTCTTTTTGCATGTATGGTGTGATTATATGTATGTATGCATATTCAGATATTTATATGCACATGTGTGTGGAGGTTGATATTGGGGATCTTCTTCACCTGCTCTCCATTTTATTTTTTAAGTTTTTTTTTTTTAAGTCAGGGTCTCAGTCTGGCCCAGACTAACCTGGAATTTACTCTGTAGCCCTACAACTATGGGGTCCTGGCTGGCCTCAAACTAATGGAGATTCTTCTACCTCAGCCTCCTGAGTGCTGGGATTAAAGGTATGTGCAATCATGAACAGCTCATTTTATTTTTTTGAGACAAGCCTTTTCACTGAGCCTGGAGATCACTGACATAGGTAGATTAGTTAGCCAGCAAGCTTCAAGGTTCTGCCTGTTTCCATATCCCCAGCCCTGGGATTACATGTATGCACAGCCACAATTGGCTTTTACATGGGGATTGGAGATTCAAACTCAGGCTCTCCTGTTGGGAGGGGAGACATTCATCAGGGCTGAGTTAGTGCCACTGGAAGTGCTATACATACATACCATTTAATTAAATTCAGTGTAATTGTGAAACAGCAACAACAATGTCTTTAAATGAATTTATATCAGAGTATAGGTGTGAAACAAAGAATTAGTACATGCTGAAGACTGTCTATCACACATCAGGCAGCCCAGCTACAGACATCAGAGAATGTCAAGTTTTTCAGGATACATCGTAGAATTTTCAAAGCTGGGAGGAAGAGGTGAGTATAACTAATTTTGTGAAGGTCTATCACTTCAGCTCAGAGTATCAGATAAAAGCTGCTAGCCGACTTGGGAGGGAAACAGTGTAAGTTTCAGTGATAATGTATTTCACTTACAAAATCCTGTAAGCATAATCAAAGAAGAAATGTAGACAAGTTTCAGAGTCTTTTAATGTACTTTTAACTCTTATTACCAATTCAAAAATTTATATCTCTATATAAGACCATGGATATGGGTAATAAAAATCAGAATATCATAGACATCCAAAAGTACCAAGAATTATTGTGCTTTTATTTTGTAGTGCTGGGAATCAAACCCAGGATCTGGCAAATGCTAAACAGGTGCTTTACCACTGAGCTATATCTGTAGGCAGAATTATTTTTACACTCTGTGAGGCCTAGAGTCCAATTTTGGTGGTCATATTAACATGCAAAAGAAAGTAACATATATGAATCAATACAAACTTGTTATGTTCTTAAAATGTACAGTTGGACTTATGAATAACACAGAGGTGGGGGTACCAACCTCCTATACAGTCAAATGTCTCTATTATATATTTTTTTATTTTTCATGATAGGGTCTTGTTCTAGCTCAGGTTGACCAGAAATAGTTCACTATGTAGTCTCAGGCTGGCCCCGAACTCATGGCAATCCTCCTACCTAGGTGTGATGGTTAAATTTTGTTGTCAACTTGACCTGTTATCAATCCATAGTAGTTTTGAGTGTTGTATAGCAGATTTCCTCCGGATTGAAGAGAGAGAGGAGGATCAGAGGATTCAGGAAGTTAAGTTAGCTAGAAACAAACATCCCTTCCTAGGAGAGCAGTGCAGGAAGGAAATTCTGGAGACTCAGGAAGTCAACTTGTTTGGGAAAGGGTTACAAGACCCTGCCCTAAGGCTATATAAAGGGGAAGGAAATCTCTCTCCTGCTCCTGCCTACTCCTGGTGTGTGTGTGTGTGTGTGTGTGTGTGTGTGTGTGTGTGTGTGTGTGTGTGTGTTGATGATAGCCTCTCTCTCTCTCTCTCTCTTTCTCTCTCTCTCTTTCTCTCTCTGTGTTTGGATCTGTGAAAGGAAGCCAACTTTTTTCACCATTATGGAACTTCCCCTGGGTCTTTAACTTCAATAAGTTCCTTCCTTCTGTAACTGTGCCTGGTTTGTAGGTTCATCTCTGCAACGTGTGGCTGACTACAACACTAGGCCTCCTGAGAGCTGGGATTAAAAGTGTGTGCCACCACACCTGGCCTCTCTGTATATATTTATTTGGTTTCCTAAAAACTTTACTAACAGCCTACAATTGACTATAGTTCTTACAAATAACATAGACATAGTTTATCTTTCACATACAGTAGAATGAAAGGCACGAGTCTTTTGTCTCCCCTTTTCCCCCTTCTGTGGTTCTGGGAATCAAACCCAGGGCCTTGTGCACATTAGACAAGTGTTTTACTACTGAGCTACACCCCCAATCAAAGTCTATAGCTGAAAACATAATAGCGTATCCTTGCTCAAAATTCCTCCATGTCCTGCCATTGCACCTAGCACAAAGCCTGACCTCTTAACCGTGACCTTCAGGATCTTTGCAATCTTGTCCCTTTCTCTCCATGTTTAGACTTTTCCCTTTTGAAGGGATGGAATTCACTAATTCTTCCTTTCTGAAAAGAAGGCCACACTTTTATCAACTTCATAGTCTGTGACATGTTGT
>PVHP010047046.1:0-13002 GCA_004024765.1 Zapus hudsonius
TTTCCCACAGGAAATTATAAGTCTTACAGAGGATAGGGGCCGTGGTGATTTTTATTCACTTACATGTCACCATGAAGTAAATACACAATAATATTAAGCAGATCTCTTACAATAGTATTATCACTAATTGAATTGTTTCTATATGTTTACAAGTGTATTTATGCATTAAAACTCCAACCTGAACTGGAGGGATTTCTCAGTGATTGCTTAGTAGTTAAGTAGTAGTAGTTAGGCCTGAAAAGCCTAATGACCTGGGTTTGATTCCCCAGTACCTGTGTGAAGCCAGATGCACAGTGATATATGCACCTGAAATTCATTTGCAATGGCTGGAGGTCCTGTCATGCCCATTCATATTCTCTCTCTCTCCCTCCCTCTCTCTCTCTCTCTCTCTCTCTCTCTCTCTCTCTCTCTCTCTCCCCTATCTATCTCAGCTTGCAAATAAATAAATATATTTTTTAAATCTCCAACCCATGAGGTAGCAGAGTTCCATTGGTTCATGGCACCCTTTTAACTGGAAGAAGAAATGAGGGGATGCTATATTGTAAACCCATCCATTTGATTCTACATTTTCTATGAACAATTAAATGATATTTTTTGTATGGATGTCATCAACATAGTCTCGGAGACCTCTCACACACCCTTGTGAGGACCCCAGACCCTAGGCAAGGCCAGGCAAGGGAGTCTTGCCTTGGCTCCCCACCAGCCCCTGCACCCCACGACCCTGGACTGAAAGCCAAAATAAAACCATTCTTCCCATTAAAAAAAAAACATAAAAGTCTAGGTTTAAAAATACTTTCTATGATTCCAAAAACATCTATTGTATATATTTGTAGCTATTGCTGGCCCCCTATCAGTCTTAAGTAAATGCTAACAGACTTTATTTCTCTATTAATTTCCATATTCTGGGCATTTCATGGAAGTGAAATCATACAAGCATGTGGCCATCATGTTTGACTTTATTTTAACTATTGTCACGCTTTTGAGACTCATCTGTGTTGCAACATGTATTAATTAGTGCATCCTTTATCATATAATCGGTTCTCTTGTGTGAAGAATACTGTATGTGTTCTGCCCATTCGCTAGTTGGCTAGCATCAAAATGATCTTTGATTTTTGGTAAATAATGTTGTTTTGAGTATTCACACACTGATTTTTACACAGGCAATGTTTTCTTTTGGAAGGGATAGACAGTATTTAGAGTGGATTTTCTGAGTCATGTAGTAGCTATGATGATCCTTTTAAAACACTACCAAGCTGCCTTCTAAAGTGGGTGGAAGTAGGTTCTATATTCTCATCAGCAATATGTGAGAGGCCACATCCCCATCAATGTCACCAGCACCTGTCTCTGTGACTGTTGCCAACCTGGGGCGTATGAAGTGGTTTTTCTTTGTTGTTATGTTGGCATTTCACCAGTACCTAGTGGTGCCCAGCATTTTGCCTGTGCATATCAGCCATTCATACATCTTACTTGGAAAAACAGCTATTAGTATCTTTTGCTCATTTTCATTGGGCTGTTTGTTTTCTTTTGAGTTGTAAGGTTTATTTTTTTTATTTTTTTAAATATATATTTATTGTCCATAATGAGTTACATTATTTAGTGGGCAAATAATGAGTTGTTATCCCCAATTCCCAAATTCGTTGCATCCTGAAAAACACAAACACATTTGGCTTATCCTGAGTTGGTTGAATGGCTGTGGCTGTGGGTCCCTTGTTCATCCCGTCCTTCTCTGCAGGGTTCCATATGGATCCTCCACAATATGACTGAGACAGGGTCTTATGTACCCTTGAACTTGCAATGTAGCCGAGAATGACTTCGAATTTCCTGATTCTCTGTCTCTACCTCCAAAACACTATGATTGCAGGTGTGTACCACTACGCCCAGTTTATGCAAGGCCGGGGATCAAACCCAGGGCTTGTGCATGTCAGGCAAGCACTCTGCCAACTAAGCTACACCTTTTAATTCTGTTCCATGTGTGTGTGTGCAGCCTCATGCTAGGGTTACGTACCTTAATGCCTGTGATAGTGGGAAGCAAAGCTATGCCACAGAACGATGTGAGGGTTGGGATGGTGAGTCCACGTTAGACCAGGTGGCTGAGGAAATAGTATCACGTGCCAGGCTCCAGGAGGCGCTGTGCCCGCCTAATCCAGGGACGCCCTGACAACTGAGACGAGACGTCCGTGCTCATGAAGAAGAACACCCCCAGCTCCACACCATCTTCAACCCCTCATCCACTGGTTTTCTGATGGAAGCAGAGGAGCTTTTTCGGTTCCTCACCGACCACAGCATAAGCCAGCAAGGCTTACTGACTCACTCACCCATTCCTTCAATAAACATTCCTTGAGTGTCTCCTCTGTGAAAAACATTACATGAAGCCAAGTGGTGCAAGACCAAATTACACTTTTTTTTCACGGAATTTAAAAAGCATGTTCCTAGAACACCCATTGTACACATTCTCCCTCACACACCATGTCAGACTTACATGTAATGGTACCCGAAGGGAGAGACTGCTTTCAAGAACACAAGACAGAGGAGTGGAAGAGGAGGGACACTTTGTGACTCGTTCCACAAGGGACACACACACACACACACACACACACACACACACACACACACAACCTGGAGGTCAAAGAAGAGGCGGGAGGACACTTCACCTTGGCTTCAATTCTCCCATCATGACCGTTGGAGTTCAGCAGCCTGGACAGAACAATTCCCAGGGGTTCTCAGGCCTAGAAACCAGTGCAGTCTGTGCTCTCTGGTAAGATATTTCATTGGGAAACTCATTTCATGAGAAACTCACACCCTCTTCAAAGAAACCTGGGCTGGAAAGATGACTTGCCTGCAAAGCCTAATAACTTGGGTTTGATTCCCCAGTACCCACATAAAGCCAGATGCTCAAGGTGGCACATGCATCTGGAGTTCATTTACAGCAGCTAGAGGTCCTGGCACACCCATTCTCTCTGTGTCTCTTCTATCTCTCTCTGCTTGCAAATAAATAAATAAATAAACAAATAAATAAAAGTAAACTGTCCTTTGCCATGTTAGACAGGGTCTCTGGTCCATAGCTTCTTGTCCTCCCTGCCTCAGCCCGTGGGGAACATCTGTTCTTTTCTCCTCTTATTTCTGGGTCCCGTAGAGTTCTTCTTGTCCATTTCAGTTTCCCATGGTCCGGGCATCCTGTACAGGTCTCTGTGTTCACATTCTCCTGTCTGCTTAATTACTGAGCTTTCTGTCCTCTTACCCAACCTTGTGAAAACAATTTTGCTTCATCTCATCAAATAGCAACATCTACGGGATGGCTTCTTCCAAATAGAGAAAGAAAATTAAACAAACAAAAGTGGGGGGGGGCAAATAGCTCGTGCTCTAAAAGCCCTGGCTGGTGACACGGCTCTGTGTCCTCTGAGGAGCCTGTGACCCATCGATGCCTCCAAGGCTTGCCGTAACTGACATCCAGGATAGCGCTGGTTAAAAATTGATGCTTTCTCCATCTCCAAGAGCTGATTTCATTTTCTCTCAGCTTGGGTGGTTCTGAGCTTGGGAGGCACAGGCCCCTGGGATTGATCCACAGCAAAGAGGGTCTCAGCAAAGTTAGTGGCAGGATTCATCCATATCTGGGAGCTGGTGGGGAACAGAAGGTGCCTCTGAGTCACCCACCTCTTCTCTGTGCCTCTTCCAGCCTGTCACAGGCGAGCTGGTTGGCATGGTTACCTGAATGCCTGGTTCAAATCCCTGCTTAGCCACTTTCTGACTGAGTAATCTTTTTTTTGGTTTTCCGAGGTAGGGTCTCTCTCTAGCCCAGGCTGACCTGTAATTCACTATGTAGTCTCAGGGTGGCCTTGAACTCACGCCGATCCTCCTACCTCTGCCTCCCGAGTGCTGGGATTAAAGGCGTGCGCCACCACGCCTGGCTGACTGAGTGATCTTGAATAAATCATTTAACATGCCTCAGTTCCATCATTTGAACAAAGGGATATACATATTTACATTGATAATAATAAATATAATATAAACACAGTAAGTATCATACTTCATGTATTTCCATGCCAAATCTCGCTTAGCCCTTTAATAATATCCAAATTATTTCCATTACACAGATGGGAAACTGAGGCTTACGGAAGTTAAGCCCAATGGCAGAACCCAGTTTTTTTTACAACTGCCAGGTACCAGGAAGGTGTAGTGTTTTCACATCCCACATCCTCCTGACCCACTCCCCTTGCCATAGGTATGCTGAGATTACAGACCCCTGTGCAACTATGTATCCAGCTGTCCATGTTGTTGGGGATCCTAGCTCCAAACTCTGGTCCACAGGCTCGTAAAGCAAGTGCCTTTAACCATGGAGCCATCTTCCCAGCCACATGTAACTGTTAGTAGCTGTATGTCGACTCTCTGCTTCAGTTTATGATTTGTAAAAGGTAAGGTGGGTCAATCAACATAATGAGGGCCTCTTCGGATTAACAGGAGGAAGAAAGGGAGATGTGGAGAGCTCACTACAGTGTCTGGCATTGAGCAAACACGTGATCCCATGGAAGCTATCATCAGTGCTCTCATGGTTGAGAGACACAGCGCTGAAATTTCAGGTTGCGAATCAGCTTGCTGGGCTGCAGAGTCACTATTCTTTCAAACCTGGCTGGTCACTTACTCTATGTCAGGTGAAAAGATGTCCTGATAGAATTAGGTCAAATCCCAGTTATACTAGTAAGGCTTAGTGTCAAAAATCATATTTCTTCCTCGTGGTAAAAATAGGCCTGCTCTGAATGTAAAGCCACTGGCCACTGGCCACATGTTCTAGCTCAGCTTACAATATTCCAAGCTAAGAGAGTCACAAATAGATATATTGCATCTGAAGTTTATTGGTGAGGTGCTATAAGAGAAGCACTGATTTTATTCTGTTTCTATGCTTCGGTTAAGCCATAACTTTAAACCCTAACCTCTCTGTTTCTTTAAATTTTTGTTTATTTCTGTAATTGTAATAAACTTGGGGTTTTTTTTGCTTTTATTGTTATTATTACATGGATAGCCGTGACCTTGAATCAAGTCAATGTAGTTAGCAGGACCTCAGTCCACCAGGTCTCTCTGATGGACAGGAGGGTGAATTTTGGATTCCAGCTCTTCCTTAGCTATAGATTTCCTAATCACCATCCTTCTCTTTCTTCTGTTACAGAGCACGGTTCCCGGTTCATGATGAGTTATGATTTCAACAAGGAAGACAGCGTGCGGCACTTGCAGTGGCCACAGAGTGAGCACACAAAAATCCTGACAATGGCCATGAGAAGAATCCACACAGGTTAGAGGGATGAAGATGGAGGGTAAGCAGGGAGTGACGTTTCTACCCAATACAGTAAGGTTTATCTTAGAGATCTGATCCCAAGATCCCAAAAGCATTCTGGGGAAAACAAAAGGGTCAGGCTATACGAGGAAGGGTTGAGACTACAAACTCTCAAGTAAAATTAACTAGTTCAAAGGTGTTGGCTGCTTGATTGAATTCAGTAAAAAAAAAAAAAAAACCTGTTTGGGTGCTAGGCAAAAGAAGTGTCTGACTAGAAAGATCAGTCCATACTTAATATTCTACCCAGCAGACAATGCTCAGGAGCTCTGGCAAGATCCTCAGCCCCTGTGGGAGCTCAGGACCCCTCTGAAGAGGAAACAAATCTTAGAAAATCAGAGGAAGGGACTGAAAGTCTGGCAAATGTGAGGGCTGTCTTCAGGATCAAATGAGATGGATTGTTTCTCAGCAAGTGGCATTTGTGCAGAAAGAAAAGTGATTAAGAGCAGCTGAGAAAAGCCTCCCTGACTGACTCTGGGCAAAGGTAACCCAGGACTCAGCCTGGGTCACAGTCAGCTCCTGAGGATAGAGTGTTGGCCACTGAGCAGGAGGTCTAAGCGTTTGGATCCCCGGCACCCTTGTAAATGCTCAGTGGGGTGACAGCCTGCTCATATCCCCGTTTCTCCAGATGTGGAGACAGGAGATTCCCGAGGCTTGCTGGCTAGCTAGACTATCCAAATCTGTGAGTTCTGGGTTCAAGTGAGAGACCCTGCCCCACTAAAGTAAGCGGAGAGCAATTAAGGAGCAAAGTGATGTCAGTCAACTCTGACCTCCCCATGCACACCCACATATGTGCACACGCACCTGCACACACACACGTGCCCGCAGGCACGGGCACACACGCATGCATAGACTACACACACAGAAATTGGCTCCTTTAGTGTGTGCACTGAAGACTGAGGCTCATCAGAAAATTAAACTTGCATGAAAGGAAAGAACTACAAAGCACATGCAGGTATTAGACTGTGCAGCTGCCCCGTTAGCTCTGAGGTGGTTCAGATTTCAGTGATGCAATAAAATCAGGAGTTCAAAGGGCCCTGAGCCACGCAGCAGCTTTGGCGTGGAGTACAGTGGATGCTGAAGGCAGCCTCTGTTTGGGTGCATTTCTGCTGTCTGCGCTGTGATAGTTTTTCTCAAGATCAGGCCGGAGTGTCTGGCTGTGATAGATGGGGTCCCTTCGACCTGTGGTCAGTTCTTTCTGCAACTTGCTCGCTTCCTTCCTGCTCTTCCACTAATGACTTCTCCCCAGCGTTTTGGCTTTCTTGTATGAAAGATGAAGATGACAGTGACGCCATCTCCCAGCGTTGTCATGAAGAAAACAAGAAGCTTCTGGATGAGCACTTGTGTTGGGCTCCTTGGATGCATTTGAATGTTTGACCAGAACGTGAGGACCAGGTCCTTTCAGGTTGAAATGCCGCCAGCAGGCAGTAAGCTGCCACAGAACCAAGGAGTGCCTGCTGATGGGGAGAGAAAAGTTTTCCAGGACAGGAAGTTATGTTTGTCTTCTAGCTCACTTTGATGGATTGCTTTAAGTCACGCTGAAAAAAGAAAATCACCAGAGTGTGCTAAATAAAGGCTATTTGGGGCAGGTTCAAGCATTGGCCATGCTTCCCCCCAGTCACCCCATTGTATTGCTACCCCTTACCAGTCCTTCCAGGGGCGCCATAAATCACTCGGAAATTGACTTTTATGTCATCATGGGCGTTGGGATGACAAATAATGTGAGGCAACCTCGTGGATTTGAAAGAGAAAGTTTCCTCGTGTGCACCACGGTGTCTTTTGGGGACAAGGAGGAAGTAAAGAGAAGGAGGAGATGAGTAGCCAGTGACCCTGTGCAGCCACATCTCCATTGCCGGGCCTTCCGTCCCTCCAGCTCATCTTCCGAGCAGGTGGGAGTGAAAGGTTATTTAAGGACAGGGCCATGCACCCTTTCTGAATTATGTATCTTAAACAAACTTGCACAGACCAGGGCACTCAGGTGGAAGCCTTTTAGCCAGAAGGAGGCCACCGACGAGCTCTGCTGCAGACCTCAGGGATGGCTTTATGGGCACAGCTCCTCCTGAGCGAGCCATCAGGCTGAGTCTCCAGCTTTCCAGTTGCCATCTCCCCCCATTCCCTCACGCTGGCCGTCCTAAAGTTCTCTGTCTGGGGACTTTCAGAAGACTGCACTCCTTGAAATGAGATTTATACAGGTCACCACTTTCTTGCTGGAGGGGTTTTGCAGGGCATTCTCTACAATGCCCTGTAGGCTCCTGGATAGCAGTGCTGCCCAAAGCGATGACTCCAGAGATAAAAAATGAAGAATGGGAAGTCTAACATCTTTCATAAAAAGGAGGTGGTGGAGAGAAACAGAAAAGAAGGCCAACACGCCTTTGGAAAAATGGTGATGCCATCCAGAGATACCTACAGGAATGTTATCAGTGGCTCACCTCAATGCAGGGTGGTGGGTTTCAGTGGCAGATGGATCAGAGACTAGTGAGAAATAGGCTCAGAGTGCAGATATGTGTCCCTCGAACACTGTAGCATACTTTACGCCTAAGAAGTAGTAACTGAACTAAAGTTTGTTTGGGATTGAATTGGAGTGAGAGAATTCATTTCACTGTCATTATCAGTCTATTGTTAGAGGTCATCGCTACTAAAATCTAATGTTGGATAAGTAGCATGTTTATGCATGCATTTGCCATTTAAGCCCTTCAGCCTCTCTGTAAGATAAGCACTGTATGATTCCTATGTTGTGAGTGAGGAAAACTGAGGTAGAGATGAGGCAAAGAAATCTTGAGAGGCCTACAGCTGTGTTCGTTAGTTTTGTGTCATAATAACAAAATGCTTGACACGCGGCACTTACTTACGAACAAAAGAACTTTGTTTAGTTCACAATTCTTGAGACTCAAGGGCACGACCCTGACACCTGCCTGGATCTGGTGAGGGCCTCATGGAGGATGGGAGACTTTGTGGCAGAGAAAGAATCTCAGAGGATGGAAGGAAATGAGAGAGGCTGGGATGAGAATATCAGACTTGGGTTTTTAATGACAGTCCTCTGAAGGACTCACTCAGGTCCCACAAGAAACATTTTTTAAAAAATATTTTTATTTATCTATTTGAGAGAGAGAAAGAGTAGAAGCATGCCAGGACCTCCTGCAACTACAGCTGAACTCCAGATGCACACGCTACTTTATACATCAGGCTCTTTCCTTGGATACTGGGGGATCAAACCCAAGACAACAGTCTTTGCAGACAAGTGCCTTTAACTGCTGAGCCATCTCCTCAGCCCCCACAAGAACCATTTTAACCCCTTTGAAGAGCATGGCCTCAATTTATGTAAGGATCTCTTTCTAGGTCCCACCTCTGAAAGATCTATGTCATTCCCCATAGTCGAAACTCTCAGCACATGAGACTTTAGAGGGACAAACAGCCTGTGACCCATAGAGCTAACACTTCTATTGCTAAAAGTCGTGAAATATTGTCTTACACAAGTCCCTTAACTTGTCAACTAAATGACCAAACCCACACCTTGTCCATCTTACATTATTTCTGGATTGAAATGTGTGTGTGTGTGTGTGTGTGTGTGTGTGTGTGTGTGAGAGAGAGAGAGAGAGAGAGAGAGAGAGAGAGAGAGAGAGAGAGCTTCAAAATGCTGTCACCATGAGGGCTTCAATATTTTTCTGAGACCAACCAATAATCACAAGCTTTGAGTATCAATTCTCAGGCATGGATGCAAGTCTTATTCTGTCCCTCCCCAGATCTTGACTTCTCTGACACTCACCCCGTCTGTAAACTAGAGTTCAAATTGTCCCTGTCTCCTGGGGGTTTCTTGAGGCTTGTAGGAGATAACTTGGACTTAGCAAGCATCAGGGACAGGTAGCTTGTATTGGTGTTATGTTCCTGTCCCTGGAAGTTCATTCTCTGCAGGTACCAGCTGGGTTCTGGCTGAGAAACCCAGTAGCTCAAGGGTGCCGCGCATGTCCTTACAGTTACTCTGATCACACAGCAGGAAGGCTGGGAGTTGCTACATGGCATCTCCTAATCATCGGTGGCTACAGTGACAAGAAATTGCTCAGTTCTGATCATTAAGCTTCATCATTGTAGAACCAAGATGATGAGCCTGGGGCTGTTTTCCAAGGAAAGCTGGCTGCTTCTTTGGTGTGTCCTCTTGCAGACTCCTTCTTCTCCCTGATGAATCATTCAACGGCTTTGCATTGATTGCTAAAAAGAAAAGAGTCCAGTAGTGTGAGAAGCCCATGATTCGCGAACCATCCTCGTTATCTGCCTTAATCCTGTCCCATCCCCTGTGGTCCATGTGAGCAGGATCCATTCCCAGCAGCAGGTGTGTCTGTCATAGTCTCATGCCCACCTGACAGGTGTTCTTGGGTTCTGTGCCCTTCGTACACCTGAAGGTCTTAACCTGCTTTCTGATGCCTTCCTGTGTTTTCTTTGCACTACAGATCCTGGCCCCTAGGATCACTACTTCCTTCAAAATCTCAGTGGGATGTAAAGACTTGTCTCATTTGATAGTAATTTTTATTATCTATTTGTAAACACATGTGCCTCCAACATTAGATATGCAACAGGGGCTGAGTGAACGAATAATTAAAACGCAAACCCCGTAATCTAAACCCTCACACAGATTCTTCCTGGTGTTCTGATAATGTTGCTAGCAACAAGAAAATGTAATATTTTCTCAGTACTTCAAGTGTGCTGAGATTTAAGTGGTTCAGACAAGGTCGGTCAGTTAAAATGGTAGAGTTGGGACTTGGGATTCTGTCTATGTTTTAAAAGCTGTATGAGTCTGTAATTGTTGGTCCTCACTACCTGACCTTGGCTTTGCAGAGTTAGGATGTGATATGAGATCGAACTCCAGTGACTAGAAGTAAAGGGAAGTATTTGCCTGGGGATTTAGGCTTTGGTACATAGACAGATATTGTTTTAAAACTTTATCACTTTAAAGGAGCCAATGAAAATTAGTTTGGATATTAGAAAACCTGCCATCAAATTTTCCATTTTCTTCTAGTCCTATTAGTTTGATGTTGTCTAGGCTTGTGTACACAAGTGTGTAGGAGAGATGGCTCAGCAGTTAAGGCACTTGCCTCCAGTGCCTATGGACCCTGGTTCAACCCCCCCCCCAGTACCCACATAAGCCAGATTCACAAATTGTTGCATGCATACAGAGTTTGTTTGCAGGGGCTGGAGGCCCTGGCATGCCCATATACTTTCTCTCTCTGTCTCTGTGTCTCTCTTTGTATGTATCTCTCTGCTTGCACATAAATAGACAAATGAAATATTTAAAAAAACCCTGAACCCCAAAGAATTAAAATTTCCCCAGGAATCCCACACCAGGGGAAGGGAAAGTCCAAAGGTCTGATGGCAGCAGAGGAGGACCACGTCTCCTAGGAAGAGGTTTCACACAGTTCTGATTATCAGTACAGAAAGGAACCGTGACAAGGAGGGCTCAAAGATGGGGAGGGAGGACCAGACCTTGACCAGAACCATCTTGCTTTAGACTTGGGAGTCTCTGAACCCATTTACTGGATCCTTTTCTTATTGTGGCCATGCTGAGCAATCTCTTCTCTGCTTTCACCACTCCTCATCTCTTTGATTGGAGTGGCTGAGTGCGGGATTGTGGGAGGAGCCCAAGCTTTTACCCTGAAAATTCCAGGAGCATGTTTACCTCCTTGGTCATGAACTTCCTACTCTGTGAAGTGTGGGAAATCACCAAATGACGTTTAGGCAATGTTCCTTCCATACTTCCATCTTGTTCTTGAGTGGGTATGTGCGTCCTATGTGCACCTCACCCTGGTGCTGGTGAGGCCGAGGGGAACACGAGGATGTGGGGAGACTCCCTCACGACACTTAACTGAACACTTAGTGACAACCTATGATTTTAACACTCCTGGAAGCTGAGTGGAGAAGGTTAAGAGAGAATTATTCCTACTCAGTAGGCAAATACATATTTAATTGGTAACATCTCCTCACACAAAAATGTCTGAATTGGGTGATTTTTAAAAGCCTGACCCTGAGAAGTCCTCTTTAATAGCTCCTTTGATCAGAATTTTCCCAGAGGGACTCTGCCAACTTCTCGCCTGTCTTCCTTAGCCCATACCTGCCTCCATGCTGAGGGGGCACGGTCTGCTGTCAGATGTTCAGCTCTGGAGAGCATGTCTGAATTATTAAATTATTAATTATTACTGGGCCAGCCTGTCCTTCTCCAGCTCACTGTATTCTCCATCCCATGCCTATAACTTTTTCCCCTTCGGGTTCTTTGGGGGAAAGGATATTAAGATGAAGAAATACAGAGAGAATTCTAGCTCACCGCTTGCTTCTTAATTCCCCAACATCCATTTACTTAGGGGCCACCCTTCACATCAGTTAGTGTAGAAAAGGTAAAACACTAATGAGCTCTGTCTTAACAAAGGATGGCGGGGTTTATGACCACAGTCTGCGCTGTCTCTCTAGGATGATGCAATTTTTATGTTTGTCCCCAAAACAAGAGCATGCATTTTGTATACTTATCATATGTTCTCTGAAAATCAAAGGTGTTCCCGATTTAAGGCAGCACGGACCTGTTGTATCTACAAGATTACAAACTACATTTTCATTAATGTTGTCATTATCTTTCTTTGGTTTTAGGTATGTGTGTGTGAAGCACAGGAGGAGTGAATGAATGAATGAATGAGTTTATAGCCATATGGAACATCCAAGACTTGTAATAGTTCCTGATGTGATTGTGTTGGGTTTAGAAAAGTCTGACAAAAACAAAAGAAGCAATTGGCAGGTTCTTACCCGATGGTCTAAAAATTCTTATTTTCCAATTCTTTTTTGCTTAGGAATACAAAATAAAAATAAAAATGTTCCAGTCAGGTGTAAAATTACATAAACCTAGAAACTGAAACCATTTATCCTGATTAAGAACCAAATCGTGGGCTGGAGAGATGGCTCGGCGTTAAGGCCCTTGCCTGCAAAGCCTAACGACCCAGGTTCAAGTCCCCAGGACCCATGTAAAGCCAGATGCACGAAGTGGTGCATGCATCTGGAGTTTGATCACAGTGGCTGGAGGCCCTGGCCTGCCTGTTCTCTCTTTGTCTCTCTTCTCTCTGTCTCTCTCTCTCCTTGCAAATAAATAAATAAATAAAATATTTTTTTTAGAAAAAAACAACTCCTTCTCTAGGCTGTGGGTTCAATCCCCGGCACTGCAACAAGCAAACAAAACAGTGAAAAAAAAACCTCATTTCGGAAAAGACAAATCCTTTGCCAAGATGCTCTAGGCATGGCTTTTCATCACCACCGAACTCATAAAGGTAACAAGCTTGGGGCCCATTGAAGAGGGAAGTAAGAAAGCTGAAAACCGGCCTGGTTCGTATTAGTGTGACCCATTAGTCAAACACCCCTTGTTTATCTGACCTCGTTTGCCCTGCCATTTTCTCCTCACTCTCGTAATTCCTCCTTGGAACTAATGTTTCTTGCCCAAATGATCAGGGCATGTGCTTATAGATCTGAACTGTTTTCTTTTTATTGTAATAATTATATTCGTAAAACTTTTCGTGTGTGTGTGTGTGTGTGTGTGTGTGTGTGTGTGTGTGTGTGTGTGAATGTGGGCATGTACATACCACAGTGCATGTGGAGGTCAGAAGACAAGCTCAGAAGTCCATCCTTGCCTTCCACCTTGTTTGAGGCAGGCTGATCCTGGG
>PVHP010047047.1:0-13054 GCA_004024765.1 Zapus hudsonius
TTTTTTTTTTTATTGTCCATAATGAGTTACAACTTTTAGTGGGCAAACAATGAGTTGTTATCCCCAATTCCCTGCTGCCCTCCCCTCCCCCTATAAAGGGTTTCTTAATTCAATCAATAGTCAATAAATGCCTACAGGATGTAGAGCACAGTGAAAGAACTGCCCTCTAGGAACCAGCAATCTGTGTTTGGGACAGTAGATATTTTCACATCAAATCACCAAGTAACAGTATAGGGATTAAATACTTAAGTGGTCTTTAAATTCTGAGAAATTCAACATCAGTGTGAATGAGAATGTTAGCAAAACCTTTGGGCTGTGGAAAGGTTAGAACACTAATGGCATGAGGAAGATGGAAGGGAAAGGACCTCAGGCTGCTAGAACATGCTAGATGGTGAAGAAGGAGGAGAAGGTTAATAGTGTAAAGGAGCAGCCCAAGCTCCTCTTATTCATCAATCTGAGGAGAGTGGGCAAAGGTGGTATTCACAGAGGAAGGCAGATTGTGACTTACGGGAAATGTCTAGGTTCAGTTAAGACAGCAAGGCAGATGATAAGCGCAGGTAAACCTAGCCCAAGGGTCTTGGGCTTAGTTTCATTATCTATAAAAATGAGTCAATTTCATATTTGAGTCACAAGTGAACTTATTTGCAAAATAAAGAGCTTTAAAGCTAGTCATGGAAGCTTACTTTGAAACAAAAAATATGCCAGGGTAGAAATTCAAATTTAAGCTGTTTAGTTCTTTGTTGTTCTTTTTATCTTATATTTTCTTTGGATATTTTAATATATGAACTTTTTACTATTCATTTATTAGAGAAAAAGAAAGGGAAGGAGGCAGAGAAAGAAAGTATGGCTGCACCAAAGCCTCTTGCCACTGCACATAAACTCCAGATGCACATGCCACATTCTGCGTCTGGCTTTACGTAGGTACTGGGGAATTGAATCCCCGCCAACAGGCTTGGCAAGGAATTGCCTTTAACTGCTGAACCATCAATCACCCAATCCCTAAATATGGATCTTTTGAAGAGAAGGAATTTTAGCAAAAAGTTTAATTTGTTTTTTTGATAGCATAATTTATAATTTTTATATATGTTTATAATTATTTTGATCATAATCCTCTCCCATTACTTTTTGTCCTTTTCCCACAATCATTTTCTTTGTATACAGAATAATTAATAAACTACTTCATTGTTTGATGATCAAATGTATTATTTGATTTCTTTTATAGAAATTCCAAGAAATTGCAGAAAAAAATATGGAAAAATTGAACTGTATTGAGAAGTCACATGAAAAGGTGGTTATTGAAAATTCTCATTTCAAAAATGTGTTATCAAAGACTCAGAAGGAACAAATGTCTTTGCTGTCAGCCTGTGCACTGATGGCTGGTGCGTTATACCCTCTCTATAGCCGATCGTGTGCCTTGTCCACACAGAGAGACTTTCTCCAGGAGCAGGTCAGCACTTTGGAGGTGTTCAAATCAGAAATTAGAACTCTAGCCCAGACGCTGTCTTCAGTAGATGAAAAGAAACAAGAGGAAACCAAAACAAGGAAAAAACCATTCAAGGGAATGATACGTGTATTCCGGAAAGGTGTTATTGCCATTTTGGCGGCAAACAGACTCAAGATTTTGGGCCAATCATGTGCCTCTCTTTTCACCTGGATGGAAAGTTTTAAAGAAGGCATAAGCATTTTAGTGTGCACAGGAGAGCCCAAGGACAAGCGTCAATTTCCAAGTAAGAGAATTTGTATTTGTAAAAACCCAAGTTTCTGAGCTACATAGTCAATTCCAGATCAGCCTGGGCTAGAGCAAGACACTGCCTCGAAGATATTAACCCCCTCAGCTACAATTTATAAAGGGGGGCAATCTTGTTGCCTCCTGTGGTATCCATAATCCATTGCCACATGGATTGTTCCAGTATGCCCACCTAGGAGGATACACAGGGGATTGGGGGTTGGGGGGAAAGAAGTGGGAATATAAGCACAATTTTTACTCAATCAATGTATCTAATTTTGGGCAATAAACATAAACAACAACAACCCCCCAAAAAACCCAAAACAAAACAAACCCTAAATTAATAAAAAAACCTAAATTACATGTAAATGAACTACATGATTTACATATTATATGATTCTTTAAAGGTTTTGTGTAATAGGCAAACCCATTTACATGGTATTCCAATTCATGTATGTATATAGATAATATGTGATAAATGTATATTGTATGTTATTAGGCCATTTTTAAAAATTTTTTGTAAAGTGATGAAATATAAAGAAACAAATGTGTAATTCCAATATTGTCTAGCCTTATTATATTTGAATTATAAGTCTAGTGAAGAACTTATAGAGTGATATTTTTCAGTTAAGACAATCTAAACAGACATTTTCAAAACTAAATATCAGTGTCATTTATTTTTATTTTTCATGATTCAGTATTAAATGTTGATAGTTATAAACCTATTAAAATATAAAATGATGCAAATATGAAATTTCTATTTAACATTTCATTTGCGCACTTCATTATTTTGAGGAAACAATAGATTCCATTGTTAACTTTTTTCCCTTTGCTGAGGGTTGAACCTAGGACTGCACTCATAACTAGGCAAATGCTGTACCATGGAGCTGTGTCCTCAGTCCTGATTGCTGGTTTACAAAGAAGGCTATTAAATAATGTAGATAGAACTAAAGAAATTTTCTTCTGACTTTTTAGTACAATTTATTTATATATTATATATGTTTTTTATATTTTTATTTTATAACATATTTTAGATAAATCACATGTAACAGTTCTAGGTATTTCTGGACTAGGAAACATTATAAAAAGCCTGATTTGTTTTTTTTTAAATAGCTGAACTTTACATATGGATGGTAATAACTTTTTGTAACACTTTATAATGGGTACTTTCTGCTTTTGCAGAACATCAAAGGGAACAGTTACGTTGCTTACAAGCACTCAGCTGGCTCACCAGTTCTGACCTTCTTGCTGCAATAATCAGTTCCATGGCTGAGTTGCAAGAAGTCATCAGTAAAACAGGTATGGTTGTTTCTTTTATGTCCATGTAAAATATACTGAAAATTAAATGCCCAGACATTCTGTATGTACAAATTCTAATAGACTAGGAGGAAATACTTTTATTCTTATTTTTCTTTTATTCAGCACAAAGAGATTGCTAAATTTCTAATGATATAATTAATGATTGTAAATTTCAATGGCAAATTTTGTCTTTATTTATGAGGGAAATTAAGTGACATTTCTTGATACATATATTTACCCATGCCCACAGTCATTTGTTTTTTCCATAAAAAGTACATCATTGCTTTTCATTTTATTAAAGTAATAAAAGCTCTGCTCTTTTGTTTTGGTTCTGATTCTAAGTTTCAGAAACATGAGCAATAACTGAGTTAATGAAAAAATACTCCATCTTGTTTGGTGTTTATATATATATATTGGTGTTTATCTTTCATCTTTCCTAATTTATTTAAGTAGAGTTAATCTGAAAAATATGTCCCTTTCTACTAGGTGTGAAATTCCTTATAATCAGCATTTTTCAAAAAGTCTAAAATTCAAGTTTGTTTTTCATGACTTAGATTGTATATAATTTTTAAAATTTAAGTGTGTGTGTGTGTGTGTGTGTGTGTGTGTGTGTGTGTGTGTGTGTATGGTCCAGTAAGCTCTGCTTACATATTTGGGTCTAATACCAACACTTCTAAAACTGTTTTACAAAAAAGGGAAGGAACACTACTTTTCAACAAATGGTGATTGCAAAACTGGATATCCACCTGCAGAATGAAATTAGATGCACATCTTCCATTGTGCACAAAAATCATGTTGAAATGGATCAGAGACCTTAACTGACTACTGAAAATACTGAAACTTCTAGAGGAAACATAGGGATGTGCTTTATTTCATTGTTATGGGTGAGAACTTTCTGAACAAAGTTTCATTAGCACAAGTAATATTTCCAAGAATCAACAAATGGGACTACATTAAATTAAAATTTTTTCCCACACAGCAAAGGAACTTTCAATAGAGTGAATAGAAAGCATAAAAAAGAGAGAAAAACTTCTCAATTGTACATATGCTACTATCTGCTAGAAGAACATGAATAGCACATTTTCTCTTAAATATGTTGGATATGCAAAATTGGTTATGAACTTGATCTTTGAGTCTGCATAGCATTGCTTGCTAATTTTGTGACATGTGCAAATTAGTCCCTTCAGCTTCTATATCCTTATGTGTTTCTAGCTAATAGGATTGTTTAGAAGATAAACGTGATATTCTTAGTCAATTCCTTTGTGTGTGTGTGTGTGTGTGTGTGTGTGTGTGTGTGTGTGTGTGTGTCCTGTCAATGTTCATTGTTTTACCTTTTCTTGTGCACTGACTGATGTCTTAATGAAACTACCATTTTTTTTACTTTTTTACAAAACTGGAAGCTTAATAATGGTAACTTAAACTCACCATTCAGAAAGTGCAAACGCAGTTCCCTTCCTATCTTCTTAACCACTGATAATGTATCTACAGGCAGTGAGCAAAGACCCCTGTTCCCATGTTGCCTCTGTAAATATGGGACAGGTGGCAACATTCTTGTTTTCATTATGGTGTTTGCCCACTTGAGATAAATTACCTCTTCTAGGTATCCAAATGGTGTGCCTGCAAGAGATCATTTACCTCAAACCAGGGAGAATGTTACTTTCACTGAAGGGTTGAGATATCAATCATTATGGGAAACAGACTACAGAACTATTTAAATAGCTGAACTTTTTGAGATCTCTGGTCCTAAATAAAAATTTGCCGACAAACAAATGTGCTTTGTTTCCTTTGAAATATCTCTCAGTCATTATTCTGTTACACATCTCCTTTCTAATTAAATATTAACTAACATGAAGATGGATGATCCAAATATACCCTTGATAGTATGTATTCTACTTACTTTCTAGTCATTCCTGGAAGAAACGTTGTAGAGGTCATAGCTACTCTTTCAGGCAAAACTCAAGCCTATGTTGTGTCCAGTTTAAACTGAACCTTCATATTTAGGGAGTATAAAACAGTAAGAAATGGTGTTTCTGTTAATAAGCAATTATTTAAGTGCATTAGAAAGTTAAGGATTTAGGGGGCTGGAGAGATGTCTCAGCAGTTAAGATGCTTGTCTGCAAAGCCTAAAAACCGAGGTTTGATTCTCTAGTACCCACGTAAAGCCAGATGTACAAAATGTTGCATATACCTAGAGTTTGTGCAGCTGGAGGCCCTAGTGTGCCCATTCTCTCTGTCGGTCTCTCTCCTCTCTATCTCTCTCTACTTGAAAATAAATAAATAAAATTAAAGGATTGATCCAGGTATGCTAGTATACCCCTGTATTCCCAGCACCTGGTGTACTTAGTGTTGTAGTCAACCTTTTCATTGCTGCAACAAAGAATCCAACCAAAAGGCAGCTTTTGGAAGAATGAATGGGTTTATTTTAGCTTACAGATTTGAGGGAAAGCTTCATGATGGCAGGGAAAATGATGGCATAAGCAGAGAGTGGGCATCACCTCTGCCATAGCACTGCAAGCAGTGGCAGGAAGGTGTGCCAAAAACTGGCAAGGGGAAGCCAGTTATAACCCCCATAAGCCTGTCGCCAACAACACACCTATAACAATGTTTCAATTCCAAAACTGCCATCATCTGGGGATTGATCATTCAGAACACATAAGTTTATGGAGGACACCTGAATCAAACCACTATACTCTGCCCCTGGCCCCCATAAAATATAACTGTACATGATATAAAATGGAATGCATACAGCTCCACTCAAAAAGTTCCCACAGTTTTTAATCAATCCTGATGATATTTGAAAATACCCATGACCCAAGGTCTTTCAACTGAGGTATAATACAAAAAACAAAACAAAACAAAAAAAAAAAACATAATGGCACAGAACAAATTCACACTACAAAAGATAGCATTGGGCATAGCAAAGACAGATTGAATCAATACAATATTTAAAACAAACAGGGAAAACTCTATAACTCCAAGTCCAACAACTCTAACCAGTGTTTGGAATTGCAATTCTACCCCTCCAGCTAGGTTACTCACTGTTGAAAAACTTCATCCACTGCCAGCAGCTCTCCTTGGTAGCCATCTCACAGTCCTGGCATCTCCATTGGGTCTTCACTGCAACCCATGGTTCATCCTGTGAAGGTAATTCAACAGGGCTGCTTCACACTGCCCATGGCCATTTCCAAAAAACAAAACTGTGTTGCAGATTCAATGATCCTCTGTTGTAATCAGCCACATGCTGCTGGAATGAACCTCTAAACCAGGAATAGTTATAGGAAGAAGGGATTTAAGTTACAGATCCAGGGGAAGTTCCATAATGGTGAAAGAGGCTGGTCCCCTTTCACAGGTCCAAATGCAGAGAGAGAAACCCATCACCAACACCACACACACAGCACCAGCAAACAGGTGAGGAAAGGAGTAGATTTCCTTCCCCAACCTTTTCACATACTTGTTGACTTCCTTAGTCTCTGGAATTTATTTCTTGTACTGCCCTCCCAGGAAGGGATGTTTGTTTCTAGCTAACATGACATCCTGAATTCGCTGAGCCTTCTTTCTCTCTTTAATTTGGTGGAAATCTACACATAAGAAATACTGTGAATTGCTAACAGATTAAGCTGTCAACAAAATTTAACCACCACCCTCTCTTCCTACATTTGTTTTACTTCATAGTACCAGGTGGGCTACCAACTTGTTAATTCAGTGGGAATAAAGCCAACTTTGAAGAGCAGGAAACTTTCAACATACTGGCTTCTTACTTCAAAAGAGTCTGCAATCTTCCTGCTGTTCCAATGCAGATCATCTCTCAAAAAATTGCAGCTGAATGGGCAGCCCTTTTTGCCCAAAGATTTCATTTCTTTCTGTGCCATCTTCATCTGCTTATATCAGTTCATTTTTATATAAAGCAACCCTGCACAATTTCTCAGGACACAGGCAAGCTAAACACAGCAAGCCTCTCACACAAACGGCTTCTAGACCAGTCCTGACTAAATTCTTTGTCACCTTCATAAGCAAACCTCACAGTCATAATTGTCATTGCATTCAGGTATTTCAACTCTGACCAGAATCCATCAAACTGTACTTACAAGGCAACTGTACTTGCAAGGCATCTACTAGGCCAAGGTTTTAAATCTGTCTACATTCTTCCTCCTGCATATCAGTTACAAAGGGCCAAAGCCACAGAATCAGCAGCAATGACGGACCCTGCTCCTGGTACTGAAAATGTTGTAGTCAACCTTTTTGTTGCCGCAACAAAGAACCCCATCAAAAAGGAGCTTTTGTAGGATGAATGGGGTTATTTTAGCTTACAGACTTGAGGGGAAGCTCCTATCATGGCAGGGAAAATGATGCCATGAGTAGAGGGTGGACATCACCTCTGCCACAGCACTGTAAACAGCGGCAGGAAGGCATGCCAAAAACTGGCAAGTGGAAGCTGGCTCTAACCCCCATAAGCCCGCCTCCAACAACACACATCTAACAAGGTTCCAAATCCAAAACTGCCATCAGCTGGGTATGAAGCATTCAGAACACATAAGTTTATGGGGTCACCTGAATCAAACCACTACAGTCCCAAATCCCAAGTCAGCCTATATCCTGAGACCCTGATCTCAAAAAAGAAAGATTTAGTGTTTTAGAATCTTAAAAAATAATTAAGATAGTTTTTATTTAAAAATGTGGTCCATGTGTAAAGAGAGTCCTAGACAAGAGACTGGGCTTTGGGCTTTTGTCTTTTAAAAAATTTGCTTATTTATTTATTTAGAAAGACAGCACCAGGACCTCCTCTTGCTGCAAACAAACTCCAGATGCTTGTGCTACCTTGTGCATATGGCCCTATGTGGGTACTGGAGAATCAAACCTGGGATATCAGACTATGCATGCAAGCACCTTTAACCAGTGAGCTATCTCTCCAGCTCTTATAGTATTTTTTTATTGAGAATTTTTACATAATGTAATGTAATGTGATCATAATTCCTTTCCAATGCCTTCGTTAGTCACTGCTTTACCTGTCCTCCTTCATGGAACTCCTTTCCACCAGACTCTTCTGTGGTGATGACTTTCCTCCTCTTCTATCATCCATGTCAAGATGTTGCTGAGCAACCACCACTACAAGGTCATAATGTAACTGTCACTTTGTGTTTCAGTGTGCTCCCCCCATCCTCTGATTCTTACAGTTGTTCTGCCTGCTCTTCTGCAAAGTTCTTGACCCTTGGAGAGGTTGTTATAGATGTCTCAGTTATTCTTAGCGTTTTGATGAGTTCTTAGTCTCTCTAGCAGTTATCACTGTGCAAAAAGAAGCTTCTCTAGCTAAACGTGTGATTAGCAGCACTAACCATGCGTTGGTCACCTGTGTTGAGAAGTGCTCCTGTGGAAGCTAGAGAAGAATATTGTGCCCTTCCCATTGTTCTTGTGCCCATTCATTCTTACTTGAGCAAGAGTCTTTTACTGATCTCAGAGCTTGCCTTTTTTTTTTTTTTAAATCTCCCGTGATTCTCTAGTCTCACTCTCTGCTTCTCACGGGACTGGGACTACAGATGTGCATAGCCATGCCCAGCTGCTTATGTGGGTTCTAGGTAGGGACCAAACTGAAGTGGTCTTTCAGACCTCAGGCCCTCATGCTTACACAGGAAGTCCTCTTAAGTACAGAGCCATCTTCCCAGGCCCTATATTATCTTTTAAAAATTACTGTATTTTAAATGGGTTATCTTATATTGAATGGATGAATAATCAAATAGTCATGTTTGACTAAGATTGGCTTTATTTGTAATCCTACATAGTGTTCTTTATGGATGATTAGCCCAAAAAGGGAAGTCCTACATTTCACCAGACTACCCAAAATGACCACCACATGCACAAAAGTGATAGAGAACTTCCGTTTTACCTAACCCTTCCTCTAATATCATTTCTCTGGGTCAAGAATTCTTTGGAAGGTACTCTTGTTGTTGGACATTTCTAGGTATTTTATTATTTATTATAAATAATGCTGATAGAAATAACTTACTGATTCCTAATCAGTGTTCTGGAGCTCTCTCAATTGCCTCACATAGTGATTTTATACATATGATATACTTATAGCTAGTTATTTAATAAGTGAATGAGGAATACATTGCATAGTGCTGTTAAGCTAGCTTTGTTATTTTTGTAAAATCTTCATAAAATGTAAAATCTTTCTTCATACAAGAAACCTGCACAGAAATAAAAATTAGCCAAAGGTAATCTTTGACTATTATTAACATTTTGGTAATTTCTACAAATATCCTGTGCATATATGCAAACAGTTTATATGAGGGATTCATAACATAATGACTCATTGTAACTTTTTTCCTACATAACAATGATTTTTCTATGTCAACCAAGTAGACGTATATCACTAATTATATTTAGTTATTTATTATTAAACTGTATATATTATCATTTACTCAAGAAATCTGTTAAATATTGATTTTTTTTGCTTTCACTATTTTAAGCAATACTGTAATAAACTATGCTGTATGTTAGCATGCTTGTACTAAAATAATTTTACACTTATATAATTATTTCTTTGGCTAAATTTGTAAAAAATAGGATTGCATAAATTTACACATTTAAGAAGTATTGTTTTTTATAAATGTTGTTTTATATTATAGTCATGTATAGTATTAATAGTTCTGGTTTTCATAACAGTTTTAGCATACAAAGTATAGTGTTTTCAAAACATGTATATCAGTAGGAGAGGCAAAGTCTCTGTATTTTATTTACTTACATTCTTTGTTATATCACTACATCTTTCATTTAAGCTCATTCATACTCATTTAAAAGTTATCTATTTAGTTGTATTTGAGTGGAAGCATCCCAAGAGAGAGGCTGTGTATGCTCTAGGCAGCAGAGCTGGAGCAGGAGGCTACTCAAGGGGCCAAGATGACTTCATAATGAGTCTCAGATACTGGGCATGTAGCTGTAGGATTTGTTTTTTGCTGTGCTAGAGTTTAGTCTTTTTATTTCAATCATTCTTGGTATGCTCCATTCCTCCTTATGGAATGCAAGTGTTTAATCTGGGCCATTGTATGTTGGCAGTATGTAATTTGCATTTTGATTTTTACAGGGGGTTTCACATACAGTATTGACCAAAGTATCAGAAGAAACTTTAGTCTCTTGAACTATTGGGACTGTTAAAGACTATGGGAATTTTGAAGTTGTAGACTAAATGCATTTTTACATCATGAGATGGTCATGAGTCTATGGGGGCCAAGGAAAGAATGTTGCTATTTAAATATAAAATGTCCACCATATGCTCAGATGTTTGAACATTTGGTGTGCAAATGCTGGCATTGTCTCAGGAGGTTGTGGTACCTTTAGTAGATGGTGCCTTACTGAAGGAAATAGCTCACTAAGAATGAGCCTTGAGATCTTATAGCCGGCCCTGCATCCTCTGTTTACCTACTGAATGAAATATGACAACCTGGCTTCTGCTCCTGCCTGCCACGCCCCACACCTCTATCATGATGTGATATATCCCCTCAAACCTATAAACTGAAATCAACCTCTTCCCTTCCTTTTTTTTTTTTTTTTTTGGTTTTTTGAGGTAAGGTCTCACTCTAGCCCAGGCTGACCTGGAATTCACTATGTAGTCTCAGGGTGGCCTCAAACTCATGGTGATCCTCCTACCTCTGCCTCCCAAGTGCTGGGATTAAAGGCGTGCGCCACCATGCCTGGCTTCCCTTCCTTAATTGCTTCTGGCTAGGTATTCTTTCAGCGTAACGAGATAATGACTAAGTACATAAGTGATGTTGTGAGGAATATCATGGCAGTGTATGAAGCATGCTAAAAGTTTATGGATGGTAAATTTGGCAGAAGCATTAGGTGCAGGAAAGCCAAATCCATATTAGGAAAAAGTATCTATGCTAGTAAGGACAAAATGCCGCTCTTTCCCCAGTGAATGGAGTCCAGTTAGTCAACCTGACATCAGGTCATTGGCTGGCCAACCTGGGGAATGGTACCATGTCAGGGGCTCAGTGTTGGTGGCTGCTGCCTGCAGATTTGGTGCTCAGCAGAAACTATAGCCAGGATTGCCTTGGTGAGTGAAATCTCTGCTGCCACAGCCTCTTTTTTCATGGGCCTCTTAGGCACTGACAGGGATAGCTAGGGAAAGAGTTGATTGATGCCTGTTCATAGAATGGTTCTCTCATCTATTAGTTAAAGCATCCTCTGCTGAGGTTTGCCTTTGATGAATGTTTACGTGGGACATAAGTATCTTTACATTTTTTGCCCATTTGTAAAGATCTACCCACGTGCCCCTCCTCCAACTTTCTCATCAATTCTCTAAGTGTGCTTCCCAGTCCACAACCATCCAGCCAAATCATTGACTAGAGTCTGTGAATCAATACATAACTGCACACCAAGCCATTTTTCCTTCCTAAATGCACAACCATGTGTCCTGCCTGAAGTTCTGCCCATTATGAACATTTTCCTTCACAAATGCCCTTCATTGTCAGGTGTCCTTCAGAAAGGTGCTGTAATGCTGTGGCTGTCTACTTCTAGGTGGCAAATCCATCTGCAAACCAGGTCTTAGTTTCCTTCTCAGTCAGTTGATCCTAGGGCACATCCCATGATTCCATAGGTATATCCTTGGGGACAGAATTCATTGTAACAGTAGTAGGATTCATAAGCATTTGGGCAGCTTCTTCATGTAACTTACTTTTGACTTAGGTACTTTCTAAAACAATGAGATTTTATGTTAAAAAAGAATTTAAATAACATAAAAGATATATTTATTATCTTCTCTGGATATTGAATGCATTATTGAGTTCAGTATTGTTACTGCTTCTATGGAAGTAAAAATGTAATATGATGAAACAACAGACATAAAATATCCATATATGCTAGGATGGCATAGGAAAGATAAAACAGTTTAAAATTTTAAAATCAAGCTGGGTCTGGTGGCGCAGGCCTTTAATCCCAGCACTTGGGAAGCAGAGGTAGGAGGATCACTGTGATTTCAAGGCCACCCTGAGACTACATAGTTCACCTCAGCCTAGGCTAGAGTGAGACACTACTTTGAAAAACCAAAAAAAAAAAATCAAAGAATTAAAAAAATTATTTGTGTGTGTGCGCATGGGTACATGCATGACACAGCATGTGTGGAGATAAGAAGAGGTCTGTGCTCCACCTTCTCTGAGACAGGGTCTTTTACCACTGCCATGAGTCTGGCCCATTAGTGGCTTTATACAAATGGGGAATTGAATCTGGGCCTGCAGGTTTTGTAAGCAAATGCCTTTAACCACAGAGCAATCTCCCCTGCCCCACAAAGAATTTTTCAGGTAGCTAGGTAATTCATTTAACTTTGTTCTACATTATGTGTTGATTCCTATGTAATTATAATGATAACTTTTTGCCACTCATAACTTATTTAAGGGCTCTCTGATTATTAACACATAAACTATATATGTTAAACTTTGTATAACTTTTTATGTAGGATTCTCACTGAGTGTGTTTATAATGAGTAGCATATAGATTTAAATTTATATTGGTTTGTTTTCTTAGAAGAAGTCAGTGCATCATTAACTGACAGAAATAAATTTTATATGGATAATATACTTTTATCCATTTAGCAATATTTATTTTATGTTTTGCTCTGAAGCAATGTGGTTTTCAAAATTTGATGGCTACAGTAAATGAAAAAGTTTATCTTTCCTTTTATACATTGAAGAATAAAAGAAATATAATACAGTTTAAATTTTTCAAATATTTGTGAGGCCATCCATAGAAATCACCTTTACAGTCAATGTTGCTCTTTAAGGTTGAACTGGTGTGATCTCACATTTTACAGTATAAATTTTTTTTATAAAAATTTTTTAAATAATTTTTTTTATTGGGGGGAACTGGCTAACTTTTTTGTGCTTATGATATAAAAACAAGATTTAAATTAACTTCAACAGCAGAGGTTCTGGAAATGTAGAATGATTTGCTGTTGAAACTGAATTTACATAATCTCTCTAAGCTTATCCTTTTATGTGGATAGAATCATGAGACAAGTAATGACAGATTTAAGGCCTT
>PVHP010047048.1:0-13050 GCA_004024765.1 Zapus hudsonius
GCTGGAGGCACAGTCCCCTGGCCCTGTCGGGAGGCTGAGCTGTCTGAGCTGTCACTCAAGTGGCTGGCTGGGGAGACGCTGGGGCACAGGCTGTAGTAGTCGCCCCGGCCACTCTCATACAGCCTGGGGTCCAGCCTGCCCAGGGTCAGCTCCGGCCCCCAGCAGCAGGTCGCAGGCGCCGGGCCCTGGGGACACTCTGTCTTTTGGAGCTGAGGGTTGGCGCTCTGGGCCAGGTCCAGCAGACACAGGAAGCCGTGGGTCTCAATCCTGCTCCTCTCCTCTCGGGCTTCAGCATGGAGACCCTCCTCCGAGAAGCCCGGCGGGTCAAAGTGGAAGATGCTGGTCCCGCTCGAGGAGCAGGCGTCTAAGTCGTCCTCTTCCAGGGCGTCCATGGACTCGCTCGAGCCGCTGGTCCTGCAGCCCCGGCTCTCGGTGTTGGCCGAATCGGACGCCTCGGACTCCGCACTGTCGGTGGCGCTGCTGGCCCCGCAGGTGCTGGGGCCCCTCCTGCTCCCAGGGGGATGCTCCTCCTTGACCAGGCGTCTGTCCGAGAGGGGCTCGTGGACGCAGTCCACTTCCGAGGACTCCTCCGAGTCACTGCAGGCTCTGGACTCGTAACCTGCAGCAAGAGGACACTGCACGTTACGAATCAGCTTTCAGGACTGGCCGGACCTGTGTCTTCCACTCCCTGGCACTCTGCTGGAAAAAAAAACTGAGACCCAGAAGGGTGGCTGACCCAAATCACACTGTACTGACTGGCACAGGCCCCCACACCATCAGGCTGCCTGTTTTCCATCTGTCTGAACCCCCTAAAGAGACGGGATGGGAGACGGGATGAATCCCGTTCCTCCTTCCAAAGAGACCTACCAATCTGTAGAAACATGGTGGGTAGTGGTTAAGAAGCTTGCCTGCAAAGCCTAATGCCCTGGGTTTGATCCCCCAGTACCTGCATAAAGCCAGGTGGCCCATGCATCTGGAATTGGTTTGGAGTAGCTAAATGCCCCAGTGCACCCATTTGCAAATATAAAAAAAAAATAAAATGTTATAAAGAAAGAAACATGGTGGGTATTTAATTGGGATTCCCTTGTGTGCTAAGCTCCTCCTCAAATATCTTCCCTATATCATAGGAGGAATCTAATTTAAAATACAAAACAGAATTAGGACTGTTGGTGCATGCCTTTAGTCCCAACACTGGGAGGCTGAGAGATGGGATTGCTATGAGTTCCTGGCCAGCCTGGGGCTATAGAGTGAGTTCCAAGTCAGCTTAGGCTACCTTGAAAGAAACCAATCAACCAACCAAACAAACAAAACAAATCAGATCCTTGGCTCCATCTCTGATATACTGAGTCTCAACTCTCTAGGGAGCGGAGCCTTAAGGTAGATAGCTTGGTAGCATTCAGAAGCCTGTTTGGGGGGACCCACCCCTGCTAAGGGCCTTTTAAGGTACCTTGAAAAAGCTCATGATACAGAGCGGGGACAGCAGGCCAGGTCCTCAATCTTTCTTCCATAGCCCCTAGGGTAATTTTCTAAAGATTTTCTCTGCTTTCTGGGTTGGCTCAGTGAGTATGAGACTCTTAAAAACTTCTCTCTGGATGCTGGGTGTGGTGGTGCATGCCTTTAATCCCAGCCCTTGGGAGACAGGTAGGAGGATTGCCATGAGTTCAAGGCCACCCTTAGACTACAATAGGAATTCCAGGTCAGCCTGGGCTAGAGTGAGACCCTACCTTGAAAAACCAACCAACCAAACAAACAAACAAAAAACTTCTCTCTGGGGCTGGAGAGATGGCTCAGCAGTTAAGGCACTTGCCTACAAAGCTTAAGGACCCAGGTTGGATTCCCCAGCACCCACATAAAGTCAGATGCACAAAGTGGTGCATGTATCTGGAGTTCATTTGCAGAGACTAGAGGCCCTGGTGTGCCCATTCTCTCTTTTTCTCTGTCTCTCTGCTTATAAATAAATAAAATATTCAAAAATATTCAAAACACCTCTGATCACATCCTTCTCTGTTTGAACTCTCTCTGCCCCCCCCCCATCTACAGGGAAGAACTAAAGGGTCAAAGACTCCCTCCCCACAGTGTGGTCTGGAGCTCGCTCCTCCCACAGGCTGGCCCTGGCCACTCTTCTATAGTCGGTTGCTCTTAGCACAACATAATAATGACATCCATGATATTCACATTGTGTTAAGAAATCTAGAGATAATTTACAGTACAAGGGAGGATGTGTGTAGGTGCTGTAAAATTTTTATACTCTTTATAGAAAGGACTTGAATCTCTAGGGATTTCAGTATCCATGGGGCCATAGAACCAATCCCCACAAATAACACGGATGATGCATTTTACTATCATCTCTTCTTATTTATCTGTGTGTGCATCTGCATGCATTCAAGCTAGAGTCTCTGGCTGTTGCAAATAAATACCCTTTCAACTTTACAGGGGTGGCTGGGGAATTGAACCTGGACTGGCAGGTTTTGTAAGCAAGCACCTTTAACTGCTGAGCCATCTCCCCAGATCCCTATCAGTTTTTTTCTTTCGAACTCTCAGCTATTCTTTAGAGGTGATCTAGGCCTGGTTTATAGGTGTGTAGGAAACACTATACGATGAGCTATGGAGCAGCTCTTTCCACCCACACATACAGTGACATCATGTGGGTAGGTTGGATGAAGTGTTCACTCAATAGAATTGAGCAGTTGTTTCGAGTCAGGGTTTTCCCCTGCAGAGACAGCTATTAAACATTTATCAGCATGTCCCTGGGAAAATGCCCCATCAGTAGAACAGGCTGCGGCACCTGGAAGCTGACCTGGGAACCTGTTTTTCCCCTTGCCCTCCATTTGTTCATTCTTCATTTCTGGTCTCTTGTCTCCAGGTAGCTCTTTCTTCTCTAAACACGCAGTTTTTAATCACAATTCAAGAGAATGTGAAAGATGCAAGACATTAAAGAAACCCATGTCATCTACTTTCTGAACAAGTAAGTGACCTCTCTCTCCTTCTCTCTCTCTGCTGAGAAATGATGACAAGATACAGTGAATTGCAGAGGTGATTTTAGGAAACACTGCAAGGAAACAGACTCCTACTATCCATGGCTACAGGAGAATTTCAGGTACAAAGAAAGCTCTAGTATTTACGAACGATCAATTGTTCAATTGAAAATAGATGTAGCATTTACCTCTTGAGTTGAAGTTTTGGCTCAACTCAGTTCACCATCTCCCTTTTGGTTGTCCTTACCTATGAGGTCAGGGAAAGGGCCTGTCTATACTGGGGCAAGACTCAGGGCCTCACCTTCTTCAGCAGATATCCGGTGCACTTGCTGTCTGTTTCCAGGCCAAAGGAAAACAGAGGTAACTGGGTCGACAAACAGCCTGTAATACCCAGCAATCAAGCAGGCCAGGTCTTTTGCACTACTGGATTCCAGCAGCAGTGTCAGAACCTTTGAAGACGAAGAGAACTGTGTGTATAGAAGGCCAAGGTTCAAGGTCTCTGGGGTTGAAATGTGATTGCGACCGAACTTAGACATAGTACACAGACTGGCCGCATGGCACCTCATAGTCTCATACAAGGTGCTTAATAACCAAACATGTGAGCACTCACACAAATACACATGCATACACACACATACACACGCACACAAACACACATACACACGCACACAAACACACATGCATGCGCGCACACACACACATACACATGCACAAAAATGCACACACATACACATGCACACACATACACATACAGAAACACGCACATGCACGCACACATACAGACACAAACACGTGCATTCACACATACAAACACATACATGCACACACACATGCATGCGTGCACACATGCACATACACGCGTGTGCATGCACACACACGCACACAAACATACACACAGAGTAGGCTCAGCCTATCAACTCTATATAATGCTTCCTTTCTCTCTTCTCCCCCAGCCTACCCTCTCTGCTCGTTCATAGAGTGGGGTTCCTTTAAGACTGATCTAGCAAAGGAAAATGAGCAAGAATAAATAAAAGGGTGATAAAAATGAAGCCCTCTTGGGCTGAAGAGATGGCTCAGCGGTTAAAACACTTGCCTCCAGTGCCTAAGGCCCCCTGGTTCAATTCCCCAGGACCCACATAAGCCAGACCCACAAGGTGGTGGCCCTGGTGTGCGCTCTCTCTCTCTCTCTCTCTCTCTCTCTCTCTCTCTCTCTGTATCTGCTTGAAAATGAATAAATAAAATATAAAATATTAAAAATAATAAAGCCCTCTCTTGAGCAGGTTAGATTAAATCAAAGGAGAAAATGATAAATGTCTAGTTATCCATGTTCATTTCACCACTCAAAATTCTTGTTCAGCCATTCTGGGCCCATGAATGTAATAAGATCCTTGGGTGTTCCCATCTACTTTTCTAAATCCTACAAACTTTGGTCCAGAACTTTCCATCAGGAAAGCACATGGCCCAGCTCAGTTTATACAAAAATGAACTTTTTTGGATCTTCTCAGGGTCATGCACCAGGTTCCCATGTTCACCACTTTCCCTTTCATGAGATGAGATGGACAAGCCATCCTTGGAAGTGCACTCTTCAAAGCTCTCTCTCTCTCTCTCTCTCTCTCTCTCTCTCTCTCTCTCTCTCTCTCTCTCTCTCACACACACACACACACACACACACACACACACACACACACACACACACGACAGCCAAACAGCTGGATTTGGAATTCCTTCCCAACTTACCTTGACGTCCTGAAGATACACTTTGACCATGCTCACTTTTTCAGACTCTTCTGTCAGCTCAACACGGCTGATGTTGGCAAAGTCTGCCAGTGTGGACATGATGTTGAGCTTGCTGTTGATAATTTGGCTAATCCCATATCTGGCTCCAACTAGAAGAGCAATATACGATTCTCTGTCTTGTAACTGGAGGAAGGTGGAAGGGAAGTTAGTCTCTGTTTGCAAGCTTGTGCAAACACATTACACACGATACCTCCCTCTGTCTGCAAACTACTAGTGGTGTTGTTTTGAAATGGGACATTGCTGTTTAGGTCAGGCTGACATGGAACTTGCTGCATCACTCAGGCTGGCCACAAACTTATGATCCTCCTGCCTCAGTCTCCTGAGTGCTGGCATTACAGCCAGAGCCACACTTAGCTTCTGTCCTGCTTTACCTTCTCACCGGCACTCTAAGACTCTTGCTGAGCAGGGAACCCATCTATAGCTAAATTTGAAATACATTTCTCTCTTATAGGCCCTTTCCAATAGAGGGCTAGTACCTGTTTCCTGAAGACAATCTGTACTTTCCCACCTGTGTGCATGAATTCATGTTGCGTTCTCCTCCTGGAACCTTACGTCTCCCATCATTTCCTATTAAAATGCTGACCCTTCTTTAAACAACGCACCAAAACCTACTGTTGCCAGGCACGGTCATGCATGCTTGCAGTTCCAACACTAGGGAGGTAGAGGTAGGAGGATCAGGAGTTCAAGGACATCCTTGTGTACAAAGTGAGTTTGAGGCCGGCATGGGCTACATGAGACCCTATCTTTTTTTTCTTTTTGGTTTTTCGAGGTAGGGTCTCGTTCTAGTCCAGGCTGACCTAGAATTCACTCTGTAGTCTCGGGCTGGCCTTGAACTCAATCCAGGTGATCCTCCTACCTCTGCCTCCCGAGTGCCCAGCCGAGACCCTATCTTAAACAAATAAACAAGCAAGCAAAACAAAAACTATGCGGGGTGGGGGAACCCTACTGTCGACAGAATGCATCTGCCTGCCCTTGACCTCCTCAAAGCAGAACAGTCCCTTTCCTCCCTCTCAGAGAACTCTAGGCACGAACTTTAACTATTTCAAGTCTCATATTCCAAGTTAATTATCACAGTAGTGTCTGCATTTATTTATATTTGCAACCAAGCAAGCATCCTGAGCCAGTTCAGTGTGGCTGGCTGCTTTTCTCAGCTCCGGCGTTTTCCTGGGACAGGAGCTCTCTTTCACCCTCGGAAAGATTGGGATGTTTTTCTTGTCCTTTCACAATCTTCCTTTCTGTGATCTAGTCTTTCTACCACCTTTGGGGATTTTTCCTTATGCAAAGACACCATCTAGTTTTCCTAGCCCCTAACTACCCAGTGTTCTTCCTTCCTCCCCAAATACTGATTCTCTCTACCTGTGCTACTGGCCGGCAGTCTGATTAAATGGATTCATCACTGAGATTAACAGGCTGCATCATACTCTGAAAACAGTTCTGTTCTTTTTTGTTTTTTAAATTTCTACTGGTCAAGTGGCTCGTGTATGGGACTTTCCTGCCAGAGACATTGGAGACAAAGACTATGTTTAGCATAGTTGATTCTAATGAAGAGCAAACTAACATTCTACTCAGTCTAGTGTTCCCATAATGTAGTGCTATGCCTGCATGCTTCTCAGTAGTTCCAAAAAGGAAGCAGGAGGAAAATGAACAAAGGGCTCTTCTTCTTGTCCTTTCTCAGGCCCACAACTCAGTTCTTCCTTCTGGACCTTGAGAGCCCCAGACTGGCTCTAATATTCTAGTCTGCCCTTCTTGGTTCCCAATATCCCCTCCTCACCCTCATGTACTCAAAGCTCTCAAGCGCACTGCTTACAAATCCACTTCACCCAAGCCTTTCCTCCATACTCAAGTCTGGCCCCATCCAATCTTCTGAAAGCTTTCTCTTGCCTGACTCAACCTAAGTTAGCAATGGTGCCATTTGTCTTCCCAGCCCCCAGCAGAGTCCCCAGGCTATGTCATGGGTCTGCTTTGTCTTGTGGGCTAGCTTGTTTCTCCCATGAGGGTAGAAATCACATCTGACTCAGTTCAGCTGCCCCCAGCATTTCCATGGGGCCAACACCAAGCTAGGGCCTGATAAATACTTGCCAATGACATAATTAGTTTTCCAAAGAAATTCTAGGCATAGCAGTCCTCAGGCCTTTTAGGCTAAAAGGTACATTGATTTGTAGAGGACCCCCAATGTCTCACGTAAGCAGGATTCCATGGTTCTCTGATACGTACCATTAGAGTAGCATTAAAGATTTTCCCACCATATGTCTTGAGTTCCCCAAGGATCTGTAGATAATTTAAGCGTAGTTGAGCAGCAGAAATAAGTTGCTTCAATAAGAGAGAGAGAGAAAAAAAAAGACTGTTGAAGTCAGCTACTTACTTGCCTAAAATCCAGGAAAAATTAAAAATGTTTCCCCTGGGGCTTCACAACGACAGCTGGATAGGTTGGCAGAGGCTACGGCTACATTACCTTCTGTCGGGGTTCCAGTAAATTCTGGTTTCTCTTCATGTGGAAACTAATGGCTTTCTTGATGTCTTTGCCTTTCATGTTCCGAAGTAAAGTAGGAGATATAAAGTTCTCTATTCCCCAGTCTTTCCTGCCAGAGACATTGGAGACAAATACACTCATGTTTAGCGTAGTGGATTCTAATGAAGAGCAAAGTAACATTCCACTCAGTCTAGTGTTCCCATAATATAGCAACTATGAACTCCTTTCTCCAGTGGGAGAGAAAGAAGAAGGGAGGAGCTGGAAAGAGGAGGAGGAAGGAAAAGGGAGAGAGCATGAGACAGAGGTTCTCCTGTAGATACACATCTCATGTTCTATAGAAACCACCACAGGTATTTATGATCCACTCCCACTGGTCATTCTGGAAAGTTTGCTCTTGGTATAGTGTGCTACTTCATGACATTAGAGCAGAAGTTCATGACAACAAATGTGCCATGGCCATGCTTGCTTAACCCTCTTTTTCCTCCTCTCCCCACCTCTGTATGCGGGGGAACAAACCCAGGCCTCCCACATACTAGCCATGTGCTAAAACCACATATGTTCACAGTCAAAGCACACCCTTGTGGGACAACAGAGAGCACCTGTGAGTCCCCAAGGCTAAGCCAAGAATTCCCTCCAAACTGGTTAAAATGCAGTCCTCGGGGATTTTACTCAGTACAACAGGGGTAGGATCTGTTCTGTTTTTAAAAACTAATTACCAAGGCTCAGGAGACATCTTAGTGGGAGAAGTGCTTGCCATGAAAACCCGAGGACCTGAGCTAGAGCCTCTAGTGCCCATACAAAACCCCAGGCGCAGGTCTATAATCCCAGTGCTGGGAGATGGAAACAGGTGGATCCATAGAGCTTGCTGGCTAAATACACCAGGGGAGCTTGTGTCATTCCACGTGGAATTGGATTCTGCCTGGACACATGGGGAAGCCAGGCACTTGGAAATGGATAGAAAGACAAGGACAGATGGGTAGGTGGGTGAATATCAGCTTTCTGTGGAGTCTGGCCACCCTGGCCAGGGGCCAGCTGCCACAAACATGGCACAGCTGCTGTCCCTCGCCACTCACTCTATGTACTTCAAAGAGATCTTCTGGGGCTGGGCGCATGCGTAGATCCGCTCCTGGATGTGCAGGGCTGCAAGCCTCAGCGCCGAGCTGCACTTCATTTCCACGGCGAAGCGCTCCTGGAGCACGTCGCTGCAGCTCTAGAAAGAGACCACGTAGCGCAGGTGGGCAACAAGAACACACCATGCAGGATGAAAGGCAGCAGGGACCAGCTGCCTGCTTTGAGACCAGGCTGTGTGACCTTGGTTAAGCTCCTAACAGGAGCATTGGTGGCTCCCGCTGCTAAATGCAGTGGTCAGATACGCCTTGCATGGTTTCTGTGAGATTTAACTAAGAATGCATGTGGATGCAAGTATAAGGAATATAGACTTGTATGCAGCCTTGATGTTGCTGACATTGTTATTAGGATTTCCTGTCACCATTTCTGTAAACTTGGGGCAAGTCAGCCTCCCTAATCTGGTTGCCTCTTCTGTAAAATAGTGATGCCTCCCAAATTGAGTCCTCTCATCCAAATAAAAACAACATAGTACATTTCACCCAAGGAGGTTCAGGGGAGGACCAGGCCAGAATTCAAGAAACCAGGTTGTGTCTCTGCCACTGTGTGCGGACACTAGAAACCACATGACCTTCCCAAGACTCCATTACCTCATCTCTAGCACTAAAGCCCCTTTCTGAAATAAAAATGGAAACAAAAGCAATCCATAATGGTTATCAGGAAATGTAACATCCACATTGAAGGCGAAGCTAAAATTTCATTAGTGTATTGCAAATCTCCTGTGACAGCAACTCCCGCTTAGCAGGAGAGGGAATTGGGAGAGATAATCAGACTCATTGGCCTCCAGAAAAAGATAATCCCTATCAGAGAATTGCTTAACTCAGAATAACCCAGGTCTTTGAGGGAAGCACAGCCCAGTCACCTGCAGGTAGAGGTATTCAAAGGCCACCGGGTCTTCTTTCAGGAGGTCCAAGGGGTCCTTGGGAACAAAACACACCCTGAAGAGGCAGCGGGAGTCATGTGATTCTTCCCTTTCTACCACCTGCCAGGGGGAGGGGAGAAAATACAACTCATTGTCCAAATGCCCATGACCTTCCAGCTCTCTCATGAAATGGCTGCACAAAGGAAAAAACTGTGAAAGAGAGTCCCTTGTGCGTGTGTGTGTGTGTGTGTGTGTGTGTGTGTGTGTGTGTGTGTGTGTTTCCCAAGACAGTGCAGACATCTTTTTTTCTGGCTTTCTTCCCCATGGATATAATACATAAAAATCCAAAAGGGTGATGTTTCCCACAAACCCATCTCCAAGCTCCCCCTGCCAGAGTGACCTATTTCCAGTTTTCTGAGCTGCCCTTCCAGAGGCTGTCTGGTACATGTGCTGTTACAGTTTGAATGTGAAATGTCTCTTAATAGGCTCCTGCTTGAATACCTGGTCCCCAGCTGATGGCACTGCTTTGGGAGGTAGAACCTAGCTGGAGGAAGTGTCACTGAGGAAAGGGGGCAAGCCCTGGGGTACAGCGTAGCCTGGCCTGGCCTCCACATGAGTTCTCTGTTTGCCACTAGGATGTGATCAGCTGCCTCATGTGCCTAAGACTACCATGCCTTCTGCACCATGCTGCACTGTATCCCCTGAGCCCTGAGCCAAAACAAATCTCTCCTCCCTAAGCAGCTCCTGCCAGGTAGTTCATCACAGCAACAGAATAGTAACTAGTACATGTGAGTTTTGGTTTCCACAATAAGACTATAGTCTGTATACCATTCTGTGCATTCATCTTTTTTGTTTTGGCTAAACTATCTTTAGGATTTGATTTCATTTTCTTTCCCAATGCTCGTGCAACACAAGTAATCACATGAATAGTGTGCAAATAGAAAATCTGCTGAGTGGATGGGTCACAAATCGCCTGCAATGAAGAAGGCTGAGAGTGCCTTCCGGAAGACATGCCTCGTCTGGAAGACTGCTCCCTTGCCTTTTGCCAATTGTTGAACTTCTACACATCCTACAATGATGAGTTGAATGGACCGAGTTTAAGGTCAGTTCAACCAATTCCTCAATGGATGACCTATCATGTGGCTGCTTGTGTTTGCCTTGTATTGTCATCAGGGGCCATCTCCATGGGGAAGTTCCTCACAAAGGGCTTGGACACTGTAACCACTGTTTCCCTAACAGCTCCAAGGCAGCAGGTATAAGAAAAGCTCATCAGATCTGGACTCAAACCGTGGGAGCTTAGCCAGGCATGTTGGTGACACACGCCTTTAATCCCAGCACTGGGGAGGCAGAGGTAGAAGGATCTCTGTGAGTTTGAGGCCAGCCTGGGACTACAGAGTGAGTTCCAGGTCAGCCTGGGCTAGAGTGAGACCTAACCTCAAACAAACAAACAAACAAAAACAAAGATATCCCCCAAACAAAACTAACCAACCAAACAAGGAGATGGGGGCTCTATTAGATAATGTTACTAGGGAGTATCACCTTTCCATTCTAAGCTCTATCTCCACAACTGTGAAGGTCTTACCACTCTAAATTGACCTGACATTTCTGACCTCTGCTTCTTCCTCTGTGAAATGGAAGATGATGCCTGCCTGTCAGAGTAGACAGGGTGGAAAGCTGTGATGTCAGGCCATATTCTCCTCATCCCCCAGCAGCCCTGTCACTGAAAATGCCTCAGGTGCTCACACATGCTACTTCCTAGCTTCACATCTGTAAAATGAACATCTTTCTCCTCCCATCCCCAAGGTAAGATCTCACTCTGGCCCAGGCTGAACTGGAACTCACTCTGTAGTCCCAGGCTGGCCTTGAGTGCACAGCTGGAATTAAAGGTGTACACCACCACATCTGGCTAAAACAGGTGTCTCAAAGTTATGAAACTCGACCCTGAGTCTCACCCTGCTGTCCCCAGGCTGATCAGGCTCTGTTCAGCCCCAAGCACACCAAACCTGCAGTTGCATGGAGCAAAGGTGGCCAAGGAGCATGCCAGCCAGCCAGCTGGGCTCCCCGGGAGCAGCAGTGGACCTCCTACCTGCTGGATGAGCTCCTCCTCATGCAGCAGGTGCAGCCGGGAGACACTGTACTGCTCCTCCAGGGCCAGTGCAAAGTATTCGATACTTCGGATGGACAGCTTCTCCTTTACCGTGAGGATGATATCCTGGCAGGCAGAGATGCGCAGGGGTGATAACATCAACACCTGTTTCATTGGACTGTTTTGTAAACTAAGTTAATTCCTCCACATAAGGTACTTGGAATGTGCCTGGTAAATATTCTATACGTGCTAGCTGCTAGGATTTATTTTTTTCTTACTGTCTTTGTCCCTCATAGATGGTAACTACCTGATAACACAAGCCTTGCCTGCCTTGGGGTCTGTTAAATATCCAATGCTTGGTAGCAAGAAGATGCTCAGCAAATTGTCCCTTGAACAATTACCATGATCCGGGCATGGTGGTACACTCCTTTAATCCCAGTAACTTGGGAGGCAGAGGTAGTGCCGTGAGTGAGTTTGAGGCCACCCTGAGACTACATAGTGAATTCCAGGTCAGCCTGGGCTACCGAGATCCTATCTCCAAATAATGACTATAGAAGTCCTGCTGGAACATCAGACTGGGTCAGTCTCAAAGCACTGGGTGCTGCCTGTTCCTCATGTCACCCAACTTCAAACCCTCTATCCACTTGACTCCACTACCCTCCATAACCAACCAGAGACTAAATCCTGAAGAGGCTAGCTGCTCTGCAACTCAACAGCATTAATTCTGCACCTACTGTAGCCAGGCAGTGTCTGCCATGATGGAAGGTTTTCCCACTTCTCTTTTTCTCTCTGCCCTCTCTCACTCCTCACATTTTAACTAAAGTCTTTATTCTATACTATTGTGATGTATAGATTTTTACCCTTTGAAATTACATATCGACTGCTAAGTTTTCTGGAAATTGTATGACTAGAAGGAAAAAAGTACAACCATGCTAGGAGTAAGAGCTCTTGGAAGGGAACACAGCCACTCACAGCTCAGAACACAGAGCCAAAGACTCTGCACAACCACTCCTTGGGCTCAAAAGCCCATCATGGGCTGGAGAGATGGCTCATCAGTTTGCTTGCAAAGCCTAATGACCCAGGTTCGATTCCCCAGTGCCCATGTAACGCCAGGTGCACAAAGTGGTACATGCATCTCGAGTTCATTTGCAGTGGCTAGATGCCCTGTTGTGCTCATTCTGTGTGTGTGTGTGTTTCTTCATCTCTTCTCTGTCTCTCTCTACTTGAAAATAGTTTTTTAATCCCATCAAGAGGCCTAGTAACTGGGCTCTCTCTCTCTCTCTCTCTCTCTCTCTCTCTTTCTCTCTCAATCTCTCTCTCTCCCATTAGTACATAATTATTGCATCAAGTCACAGTGCACTGTTGTGTCCACAAGATAAATAGAACAGAAATAAAAGATGATTGTTCCCTGAGGAAGAGAGGCAATGACTTGCCCACTTTCCAAAGTTAGAAGGAAACCTTGCTTGTTGACTCAGCCCCTTCTCTGATCTCTATATGGCCGTGAGCTCACACATTTCTCCTGCCTTTGTACAGTGGTGTCGTAGTCAGCCACACGCCGCTGGGATGAATCTCCAAACCACGCACGATTTGGGGAGGAAAATTTATTGAACAGATCCAGGGGAAGAAGTTAAGGGAAAGCTGGCCCCCTTTCACAGAAGCAAGCAGAGACAGAGACAGAAGCCCAGCACCAGCACCACAAGCAAGCACACTGTAACACACTGATTCACAAAATGCA
>PVHP010047049.1:0-13050 GCA_004024765.1 Zapus hudsonius
CTCTCTCTCTCTCTCTCTCTCTCTCTCTCTCTCTCTCTCTCTTATAAACTAATTAAAAATCGGGAGGATCCATAGGGAACCCAGCAGATAATGACAGATGAATAAGGGACCTATAACCACAGTCATTCAATCAACACAGGATAGGCCATTGAGACAGAAACCAAGGATTTTTGACACAAGGACCCCTAAGCTCACAACATTAATGCAGCCTTATTACTCACCCACCACGACTCAGGGAACTGAGCGGAAGAGGGGACGGAAAGATTGTGAGAGCCGTGGTGGGAGAGACTGTCCGGAGGCATGGCACCCCTCAATAACAACACACTTGGGCCAAGAGAACCGGGCTGAGTACTAGGATATCCAGGATCCCTTGCCACAAGGACTAATACAGACAGCCCATGGAGGAGGATATACAACTGATCAGGGATGGGGAGGGGGGGAATTGGGGAATTCAGGATAACAATGCATTTTTTGCCCACTAAATAATGTAACTCATTATGGACAATAAATATATATTTTTAAAAAATGGATGAATATAAGCAACATACTTTTCCAGAATTTCATAAAATAGAACCAAATATAAAGTCTTTTAGTCAGACTCGGGATATATAATATTTTGAAAAATCATCCACAGTATTATGTGCATCACTAATTCATATATTAATAACATTCCACTGTGTAAAAACTACAATAAAGTGTTCATTCATCCATTCATAAGTATTCATACCAAGACTTGGTAAATGGACTATTTTCATTGTAGTCATTCTAATGGGTATAGAGAGTAGTATCTCACTACAGATTTTATTTTCATTTTCCTGATAACTAATGGTATTAAATATCTTGTAGAATGCCGGGCATGGTGGCGCACGCCTTTAATCCCAGCACTCGGGAGGCAGAGGTAGGAGTTCAAGGCCACCCTGAGACTACATAGTGAATTCCAGGTCAGCCTGGACTAGAGCGAAACCCTACCTCGAAAAACCAAAAATAAAATAATAAATATCTTGTAGAGTGTTGGGACTTTGGTAATTTCTAGTTCAGTTTTTTCTCTTTAATTTTGTTTGTTTTGAAACAAAGTTTTACTATGAGCCCATGGTAGCATCCACCTTGTGATTGTCCTGATTCCACCTCTTGAGTGGTAGAATTACAGATGTGTACACCCATACCTTTCTTACGGAGGGAGCTACAGCATTTCTTTATCTATTTGGGATACAAGTCTTTTGTGAGATATATTTAGGTCCAATACTTTTCATATCAATCATCATTTTAACAGTCTGAGTTGTTTAATCAAGTAAAAGAAACAGAATTTCTCTGCTTCGATAGATTATCATAAGCAAATCATTAACTCCCAAGCCCAGCAGCAGCCTCACAATCACATTATCAGGCCAAAATGTGGTGGGAGTTTCACAAGGCTCCATACCCATAGAATTATCTCTATCCAGTTTGACAGATCCTAAAAGCTTTATTGTCATGGCTTATCCCTGTCCAAACTTGAATTTCAATCTGTGTATAAGGACATTCCCATTGAGGCATATATCAAAAGCAACCATCTGAAATTATTTTAAACTATCATTGCATGAAGGAGTTTGACAAATTGGTGTTAGCAAAAGAGTTATTAAAACGCTTGGTAGAAGCCCTGTGTGGTGGCACACACCTTTAATCCCAGCACTTGGGAGGCAGAGGTAGGAGGATTGCCATGAGTTCAAGGCCAACCTGAGACTACTTAGTGAATTCCAGGTCAGCCTGGGCTACAATGAGACCCTACCTCAAAAAAAAATGCAGTCATGCTCCTGTAATCTGAGCCCTGGAGAGGCAGAGACGGGAGGAGTGCTGGGCCTCACTAGCTAGCTAGTCTAGCCAAATTGGTATTGTGACAAGTAACACCTTCAGGCAAGTTCCATAGACCCCCCCTCCCATTGAGTGGGAGGTGTCTCTAACTAGAGTTCAAACCTAGGTGCTAAAACTGATTGGTCAGGTATATACCAACCAGCTGTCTCTCTGGCTTACCTGTCCAAGGTCTTAAAAGTCACTAAAACAAAGTCTAGTCCTCTTCTTTCACACACATGGCCTAGAAGAAAGGACCTTTGACTCTCCAGGGACATGGTAAGACCTTCCCAAGCCCCCCACCACAGCCTAAATGCTGTGATGAGGAGCTGGATTTCTTTCCTAAATGAACCTTTCCTTTTCATGATCATTTCTTCTTCTGCTTGTTTAGCTGAACAACGTAGATTTTGCTAAAAGCTCTCCCACGTGTTCTCTCCACACTGGTTGCTGGAGATCTCTGTAACTTCCCATTTTTTTTAAATAAAGTCTCCCACAATACCTTATCCTCTGTTGTTCTATAATTTTAATTCTTTAACTTTATAGATAAGAGTTTGGATACTCCTTAAGTTCTGAGGTGTATTGGAAGTAGCTGGGTACTCTTTAGAGTCTTATCTCCAGTTCCCCCATTACAGTATGCTCCAGGTTTAGAAAAATAGAAGGTGGACAGTGATTGAGGAAAATACCCTATGTTGACCTCTGGCCTCCATATGTGAATGTGCACACATGCACACATGCACACTCATGAACACAAACACGCACATGAACACATACACAATACTCCCCAAAAAGATAAGGTCCAATGCACGAAAATAATAGGAATTAAGAAGAAAGTAGCCTCATTTTTGTAGAGTTAGTAAGGATCACAGGCCTGTATGAATGAATGAATGAATAAATAAATAAATAACTACTTGCCCTGACAAACACTCTTGCATCCTGTGAGAACATCCAATAGGGATATCCTATAGTCAAGAGCCAGACCCAGGGACTCTTAACTCCCAGCACTTGATAAGGAAGCCCTGGAGATACCAACTGCCAGTCTCAAATAAGAAAAATCTAGAAATACAAATTATTTAAGACAACAAAGTTGGCACACTTTTTCCCATTCACTGAGACACCTAAAAGGGTAAATTAGGAAAAAGAATCAGTCCCAATAGAGGACCCTATCCAGATTGCTGAGCTCTACCTTGGACCAATCATGATCACCTATATACACTTAATCAGTCAGATGCATCTAAACTCAGTTATCTCAGCAATGGCTTTACTAATTGCTAGACACAGCCATTTGGTGGCAACATGCTTGTGAGTCACCACTTGAATGGGAGCTCCCTACATTACACGAGAGCTCTTGCTTCCTCTCTACAATAAACTTTTTTCTTTCAACTTATTTTCTCTCTGTGTAATAAACTCTCTCCTTTTAAATTAATCCTTCATTGTCCATGAGACAAATTCTCTATTTTGTAAAACAAAGAACCCAGAGCCACTAACTCAGCAGAGCTTTGGTGACCAATGAGAGTTCAGGACACTAGTTCCTTAGTTGATAATACTCTGCTGCTTTCAATGAGACTCATTACAATATTACTAGAAATCTAGAGAGACATGAGTGCATACACTGGCCTGTGTGTATGCCTATGAATGACTTGAGATGTCCCTAATCTCTCGTAACTGGCTCTCCATGTACAAGCGGAAAGAGAACAGTAAGGTAAGATAAGGTCAAAATTTTAAACTTCCCTAGGTGTTAAGGGCATTCCAAAACACACATAAAGTGTTGCATTGAAGGCTGAGAGGCATATTGGTTCAAAGTATCTAAGAAGTTATTGTCTAAACCTTAGCAGATCACAGACTTCATTAGCTTCATGAAACAAAGAATACAGGGCTAAAAATAATGGCTCAGTGGTTAAAGGCACTTGCTTACAAAGCCTGCTGGGGTTCAATTCCCCAGTACCCAGGTAAAGTCAGATGCACAAAGTAGCACATACATCTAAAGTTCATTTGCAATGGCAAGAGACCCTGGCAAGCCCAATTCTCTCTCTGTCTCTGTCTCTCTCCTCACAAATAAATAAATATTAAAAAAGAATACAGACATTACAGAATTATTTTAGAAATCAATAAATAAGCCAACAACAAAAGAACTAACAACAAATTGTAGGTAAAAGGAAAGATCTAAGTTCAAGTATTGATATGTTTTATTACCTTAACATATTCCCTTCATAACAAAAATTTGAAAAAAAAACACATGAATCAATAGTACATACTCAAAAAGTGTATTAAGATAAATTGTCTCTGAAACAGACCATGAAGTAAGGAACCAAAAAAGAAATAGCTACAAAACAAAGTAACCTTAAGGCAAAACTGTGAGTCAAGCACGGTGGTGCACATCTATAATCCCACCAGTTGTGGAGTAATGACAAGAAGATCAAGAGGTCAAAGCCAGACCCAACTACATAGCTAATTGAAGGATAGCCTAGGCTATATAAGGCCCTGTTGAAAATAACCACACAAAAGATAGAATTGTGTCTAGAGATAAGAAAATATATAATAATGGACATAATTCAACATAACAGTTACAAACATAATATTCACCAAATAACAGACAGAAAAACAAACAGAGAAGGGAAATCAGACAGAAATTTGGGAATAAATAGACAAATCAACAGCAAAAAGAGATTTCAAAGTGTCACTTTGTAAAATAAAACTGGGCCTGGGAAGAAAGCTCAGTAGTTAAAGTTGCTTGCTCACAAAGTCTGCAGTCCTAGATTCAGTTCCCCAGCCACACATGTGAAGCCTGGTGCAAAAAGTGGCACAAACAATTGGCTTGAATTTTTGCAGGAGCAAGAGAACCTGGCAAACACACACACACACACACACACACACACACACACACACACACACAAACTAAATAAATATCATTATTAAAAACACGGGGAAAATGAGATGGCATATTACAGACAATAAACAAAGGCATAATTCAGGAAAAAACAATATTGCTGTTAAGATTGCTTTCCATTTGATTTACGTTTCTTCTCTGAAATACAAAGTTAAGAAAATGAGAAGACATGCCTCAGACTTGAAGAAAATATTTGCAAAAGATCTATCCAATAAAAGAATTGTTATCAAAATATACACAAAGGAGCTTGGAAGATGGCTAAGAGTTAAAGGCACTTGCTTGCAAAATATACAGAAAAGTCTTAAACTTAACAAAAAGAAAACACCCTAATCACAAAGAACAGGATAAAGACCTGTGCATTTACTATTCCACAGAAGATCTACAGTTGTTAAATGAGCACATGAAAAGATAAATATACACTTTTGAGAATATTAATGAACATACTTTGATTACACAGGCAGTTTTATAGACAGTTTGGCCATGTCTTATAAAATTAAACAAGAGCCAGGCATAGCGTGGTGACACACACCTAGGATTCCAGAACTCAGGAGACTGAAGCAGGAGGATCTTGATTCTGAAGGAAGCCTGGAACACACAATGCCTCAACATTATTCCACTTTGATATGCCATAAAATAGAGTAATTATATGCCTTAATATTAAGCTGAGTCAAAAACTTACAGCGGTGCAAGATTTGGTAATAGATATCATAAATATAGAATGTCACAGAAGAGATTAGTATGCTCCTTGATTAAGAATGGCAGGCAATCTCGTGAAACAGTTCATATTACAGCCAAATCCACACTATACCTGTGTGGATATGTCATAATAGAATCATTTTATGCTAGTTTTGGGAGGGATTTCGAGGTGGGGTCTTGCTCTAGCCCAGTTTCATGTGGAATTCACTATAGTCTCAGGGTGGCCTGGAACTCATAGAGATCTCAGCCTCCTGAGAGCTGAGATTAAAGGTGTGAGCCACCAAGCCCAGTTTCATAAACTGATTTTTAACAGGCTTAATTCACTTTTATTTCTGTATAAAAACCTTATGTGGTAGTCACAGCTGGAGCCTGGGTCCTCTTCTGGTGTGGGTTTTCACAAGATGGTGGGTGGATTCCTGGTAGGGAGTGTTGGTGAACAGTCTCTTAACACAGTCTCTTTCCACAGGTCAGGCATCAGGTAGCAAAGGTGGCCTTAGCAAAGTTGCCCAGGATTGCAGTGCAGCCCCTGGCTGAAGTGTAGAGTCATCAGTACCCACCATCTGCAGCAGATTCTTGGGCACAGGGGCAGAGACAATGCCAGTGCCCCTGGGAGGAGGGGTAAGGCTTATCAGCACAGAGCCACAGCGGCCTGTCACCTTGCAAGGGACTCTGGGGGGCTTGCCCATCTTGTTCCCCCAGTAGCCTCTCAGGATAGGCACGATGGAGAGCTTAACCAAGATGATGACCCTTTGGACAGCAGGGGCTACCTCCTTGGAGCAATTAACACCCAGACCAGTGTAGTCCCCAATAGCGACAAAAGCCTTGAACCTGGTCCCCTGGCCAGTGCGTGTCTGCTTCTGTACTGCCATGATTATCAAACCCTCATCCTTCAAGGATGCCTACAAGAAGAAGTCAGGAATCTCGGATTCCTTGATGGACATGGAGAACAGGTAGACTTGATCTTCATGTCCTTGTCCAGGTGGCCCAGCTTGGTAATGCGAGCCCCAAGCTCACATTCCAACCACAGCCACGCCCAGGACCTAAACCCAGGAGACCTCTGCCTAAACCTCAGCAGAAGCCCCTGAGGGCTCTCAGGCTTGGGCCCCAGGGTCCTCCAGGCCCTTCCACTGCAGAGGTGTCATCTGCCATTAGATGTTTTCGGAGGAAGAAGCATAACTTTTTATTTTATTTATTCTATTCTATTCTATTTATTTATTTGGTTTTTTGAGGTACGGTTCTGCTCTAGTGGAGGCTGACCTGAAATTCACTATATAGTCTCAGGGTGGCCTTGAACTCACAGCAATCTTCTTACCTCTGCCTCCCAAGTGCTGGGATTAAAAGTGTGCATCGCCACAACAGGCCAAAAGCCTAATTTTTAATAAAAATAAAACATATTCTTGGGTAAATGGCTGGTTTGATAAAGTGCTGGGACTGTTTGGATACCCAGCACTCAGATATTGGGCTGGTTACTGTGATGCACACTTGCAATCCAAGCATTGGGGGATGTAAAGATAAGTAGACCCTGAGATAAGGCAAGTAACTAATTGGTTAGCTCTGGGTGTGGTAAGAACCCATGTTTCAATAAAATGAGGAGGAAGGTGATTGAGGAAGGCACCTGGGACTGGCTTACAGCCTCCATATATACAAGAACACATGTATACAGAAACACATGAAGTCACATGCAAGCCACATACCAAAAAAAAAGGTTATGTACACAAAAAAACTGCATAAAAATTTTTATAATACATTTATTTGTAATTGACAAAACTTGGAAACAAGAAGTCTTTCAATAGATGAATAAACGTGGTACCTATAGACAATAACATATCAGTGTTGAAAGGAGCAGTTTTTCCCCAATCCGGTCTTGATTAGCACTAATTGGTGACTATCAGTTGTTTATTTATTTAGAAAGAGTAAAATGGGATTATTTAAATCTCCACCAAGGATTAAAATGAAAGGATTGTTAAAACGAAGCAAAACAAAACAAAACAAACCCAGAGTATGTAGTCTCATGCAAAGGCTAAGGCTCATAGTATGACACTCCGGAACTGGAACTGGAACGGGAAGAAGAAGTAGAAGCAACCTTCAGTGGTGGGATACTGCCTCGTTTCAAGCACAGCAAGGTGCAAGAGTGGAGAAGGAAGGAAATCTGTCTGGACCTTGCGATCAACGTCAGGAAGCCGACTTCAGGTTAGCCTACAGTCACCTCTCCCTTAAGTCACTCTTTTTAAAAAATATTTTTATTTATTTATTTGCAAGGAGAGAGAGAGAGAGAGAGAGAGAGAGAGAGAGAGAGAGAGAGAGAGAGCGCACCAGGGCCACCACATTGTGTGTCTGGTTTATGTGGGTCCTGGGGAATTGAACCCCGGGCCTTAGGCACTGGAGGCAAGTGCCTTAACAGATGAACCAACTCTCTAGCCCACCCTTAAGTCACTCTTGATTGTTAAAAGCCACCAGGTTAAAAACAAAAAGTAACAATAATAAATCTGTGATTTGTTGATAGCCACTCGCGTTGCCAGCTAGAAAAGCATGGGTCCCGTAAAAAAACGTTCAAAAAAGAAAAGACATGCGCCTAAGAAATCCATTAGCAGAAAGACTTTGGTGGTCGCCATTCAGAATGAGAGTCCTGAGAAGCTGGATGCTACGGAGCAGGATGCTATGGAGCAGGATACAGAGGACATGGTGGCACCAAAAGTGGCCAAATAGGAACCCACTGGAACTTTGCTGGGCCTAGATGCGGGGCAAACCAGGATGGGAACACCTCAAATACACCCATTAGTTCCTGAAATATCCGGTCCTGTAACCTCAGCCATGGCCATGCCCACTAACACAAAACGTAAATGTCCTAAAAAAAAAACAGGGGAAAAAAAACATCTCCGGAAAAAGCTGTCCGGGACCAAACCAGGAGAAAAGGAAAATTACTGGCAGAAGACGTCAAACACCAGAAAAGCAGGTGCGTTTCAGCCTAAGGCAGACCGAGAGTGCCCACAGATTCAAAGATATTGTCGTCAGGAAGCAAGATGGTTTTTACCTATATCTTGTTATCCACAAAATCATCAGAGAATAACTCATTAAACCCAGAGGTGATGAAAGAGATCCAAACTGCTCTGAACAAAGCTGCAGCCTACGACAGCAAGCTTGTGCTGCTCAATGCCGTTGGCAGCATCTTTTGTGGCGGACTTGACTTTAATTATTTTGTACAGTGTCTCACAGAAAACAATAAAAGAGAAAGCACTAACTTGGTACATTCTATAAGAAATTTTGTGAATACTTTCATTCAGTTTAAGAAGTCTATTATTGTAGCAGTAAATGGCCCAGCCATTGGGCTAGGAGCATCTATATTGCCTCTTTGTAATGTGATTTGGGCTAATGAAAAGGCTTGGTTTCAAACACCCTACAACAACTATGGTCAGAGTCCAGATGGTTGCTTGACATTTACATTTCCCCAGACTATGGGCATAACAGTTGCAAATGAAATGCTGTTCCATGGACGGAAGCTGACCTCACAGGAGGCTTGTGAAAATGGCTTGGTCTCCCAGGTGTTTTGGCCAGAGACTTTCAAAGAGGACATCATGGTTCGAATCAAGGAAGTGGTCTCAAGTAATGCCATTGTCCTAATGGAGTCCAAAAAGCTGATACATTGTACTACGAAGATGGAGTTAGAGAAGACCAATGAGAGGGAGTGTACAATGCTGAAGAATATCTGGGGCACTTCCCAGGGGATAAATGCCATGTTAAAGTACATGGAAATGAGCAAACATATTGGCTGACTGGGCTTCCAGCAATGACAATAGAACTAACTGGCTGGAGCAAGACACCAGAGGCTCCCAGTTAACACTGTCCTCACAAACGGAAAGTAGTTCACCTGTTGCTAATGCTTGGAAGCAGGACTGAGAGTAGCCAAGCTATTTATTACCAAAAAGTTTGAAGTATTGTAACTTTAAGATAAGTAACTACAAAGTTCCTTTATCCAAATGTTCTTTTATATTAACATGCCCCCAAATATAAAAATGTAATGGTGAACACTAGACTGTGCTTGAGCACTAATTTCTGTTTTCCTACATGAAAAATGTGTTTTATTAATTTGGGTTACAGAAAAGTTTGGAATACTGTTTATTTTCTTCACTTTTTCCTTCTAGAACACAGAATCCTTTAGGAGTATTAGCCAGTTTCATCTTCTCTTCTACAAGAAGAGATAAAAAAAAGATCAGACATTTCTTTTGCTGGAAGGAAAGAAATAAAATTATTCCAGCTATGGGAAATTCTTTTTTTTAAAAAAAGTATTCTACTGATTGTAAATGAAATTTTCAGGTTCACTCAGAATGTAATTTAGTAAGATAAAATGCTTTTGGAATGAAATAAAATAATTCATTTCAAAACCTTTTATTTGGCATCAAATGTTCTCAGTGCACTATCTTATCTACCATATTCTGAATACAGTACAGTATCCAAAACTGCCCTGTATGACTAGACAGATGCACTCCTTTCAGAAGTGGAGACTGCTTCCTAACTCAAGAAGCTTATTGTAGTTAGGCTTCTAAACTTCTAATCATATTAAATATATGAGGAAAGAAATAAAATCCAAAATTTATCTTTGTTCAGTTTAGACAATTTTACTTAGAATTGACCATCTTCCTGATCACCCAGAGGGCTGTGTAGTGTGCATAGCTGGCCTTAGGTTGGTTTTGCCGGCACCACGTATTGGCCTCTGTGTGACCTAACTTTTCCCTTCAGTAGTTTGAACTATATATAAACTGTACCATTGATACAGTTTTCGATGATAAATATTCACTTGTAAAAACTGGTTAAATAAAATTAAGATTACTCATTTTGTGGGTTTTTTCTTGCATTTCACTTTGGGGGCGTTTAGCTTACATTTCACTATGTAGCTGAGGCTAGCCTTAAACTCCTATGCCTTCAGTCTATCTCACAAGTGTTGGGATCACAAGTATTTGCCACTATACTTGGCTTCAAACAAGTATTTCCTTTATAATTTAAAAAAAAATTTGCATTTATGTGTGTATAATGTGTGTGCATATGCATGTCCATTTGTGTGTCATTGCACATATGTGCATGTACGTATTTTCACATGTTTGTGGAGACAAGAGGACACCATCAGGTTTCTACCCCAATCATACCTGTAGTGGTTTCAATCAGATGGACCCCATAAATTCATGTGTTTTGAATGCTTGGTCCCTAGCTGATGCCAACTTGGGATGTGGAGCCTTGCTGAAGGAGGTGTGTCATCTGGCAGTGAACATTAGCCCCTAGTTTGCCAGTATTATTTGGGCTTACTTTATTACTGCTATTTTTACACCTGCTATGGCACAGGTGATGGCCAGTCTTTGCTTGTGCCATGCTTTCCCCTGCCATCATGAAGCTTCTCCTGGAGACAGTAAGCCAAAATGAATCCTTTCTCCTTCATCTGCTTTCGGTTGGAATGAGAAGTAACTATAACAGAAAGAAGGTACCCCGGACATAGATTTGTTGCTAATAGTAACCTTACTGTGTTACTTTTGATATTTTGGAACTGGTTTGCAAAAGGAATGTGGAAGGATTTAAAACCTTAGACTAAGAGCTGGGCATTGTGGCACATGCCTTTAATCCCAGCACTCACACTCAGGAGGCAGAGGTAGGAGGATCACTGTTAGTTCAAGACCATCCTGAGACTACATAGTGAATTCCAGGTCAGCCTGGGCTAGAATGAGACCCAACATCAAAAACAAAATGAGGGAGAGAGAGAGAGAGAGAGAGAGAGGGGGGGGGGGAAAGAAAGGGAGAAAGAGAGAGAGCAAGGAAGGAAAGAAAGAGAGAGAGAGAGAGAGAGAGAGAGAGAGAATGAATCTTGTACTAAGATGAGAATTGAAAGACCCAAATACAGAAAGAACTGTGGACTGTGAGGCTCAGATTATGAAAGAAAAATTGCCAGAACTGGACTAGAGGCAATCTATGTGATATGCTGACTGTGCTCTTTCCATGTCTGGAGAACTTAAGCAGAAATGAATTTAAAAGTAATGAACTGGTATGCTTGTCAGAATACAGATCAGAAGGCTATGACACCGAAAAAAATGCTGAATCACCATTTTACATTCCTCCATATAGTGGTGGGCTCTCCAATTTCTCTTTATCCTTGCCAAGTCCTATTTTTGCCCTTTTCTGACATCCAAAGTCCTAATGAATGTGCAGTTGTTTCTAAATTATAGACATAATTTACATTTTCTTAGTTATTGGTGACATTCAACATCTTTTTTCAACCTGTGCCACATGCCTAAAATGATGTTGAACATATTTTAATTAACTATTGGCTGCTTACATAATCATGTTTTGAGAAATACATGTTCATACCCTTTTTCTCCTCTCACCCTAGCCTCACCCCCTACTTTGTTGAGACATGGTCTCATGTAGTACAGGCTGGTATTGAATTCTGATCTTCCTGCCTCTGCCTCCTAGAGTGTATAATGTTGGGTTTACGTGTGTGCCACAACTTGTACATTCCTTAAAAGGCTAAACATGAACTTTCCCATGGTGTTACATGCCTATAATCCCAGCTATACAGAAAAGCAGACAACAAGAAGGATCTCAAGTTCAAGGGCAGCCTAAGCTACTGAGAAAGTTTCCATATAACCTAGCAATTCTACTTTTAAGTTAATGGCTATGAAAATGGAAAATATATGACCATGCCAAATTATAAACAATTCTTTAATAAAAATATTCACAATGGAGGGAGGAGCTTGGGGGATTCCACCATTCCTTTAGGATTGGAAAGTTACCAATAGATGAAGAAGGATATAGTGTAGCTGCTAGATGGTGTCCATGCTCTTATAAACAAATCCCCACCCATGTTCCTTCCTGTAAACAATCCTAATGAAATACATTTAGTCATAAAAAAATTAAAAAAAGACATGAAAGTAGCAAGTTGGGGACAGGATGGTGATAAGCAGAAGTGAGCAAAGGGAGGAGAAGGGTATAATAATGAATAGAGGTATTTTAAGGTGATTACATGATTTTCAGAAATAAAGGTGATGGATACATATCCTTGAATATACACTAAAAATAACTGAACTATACCTTTTAAAAAGCAAAGTTTACATTTTGAAATTGTATCCCAATAAAGTTATTTTAAGGGTCTGGATCAAGCATTCACCTAACATTCACAAGGTCCTGGGTTTGATTCTCATCTTTAAAAAGTAATGAACGGGATAGAGAGATGGCTCAGCAGTTAAAGGGCCTTGATTGAAAAGCTTGACAAATTGAGTTTGATTCCCCAGTACCCAGATGAACAAAGTGACACATGCATCTGGAGTTCGTATGCAGTAGCAAGAGGCCTAGCATGTCCATCCTCCCCCCCCCCTCTCTCTCTCTCTCACTCTCTCTCTCCCTCCCTCCCTTTTTTATTTATTTTTTTTATTGTCCATAATGAGTTACATTATTTAGTGGGCAAACCATGCGTTGTTATCCCGAATTCCCCGCTTCCCCCCTCCCCCTCCCTGATCAGTTGTATATCCTCCTTCGTGGGCTGTCTGTATTAGTCCTTGTGGCAAGGGATCCTGTATATCCCGGTCTTCCTGGCCCAAGTGTGTTGTTACTGAGGGGTGCCATACCTCCGGACAGTCTCCCCCACCACGGCTCTCACAATCTTTCCGCCCCCT
>PVHP010047050.1:0-13050 GCA_004024765.1 Zapus hudsonius
CTCCTTCTCCCTCTCCCTCTCCCGTCTTGCTCACATACACCTTTAATTGCAGCACATGGGAGGCCAAGGCAGGAGGATCACTCTGAGCTCTGAGTTCTAGGCAAGCCTGATACTACTTCCAGCTCAGTCTGGACTAAAGCAAGAACATACATTGAAAAAACAAACCAAAATAAAATAATAAAATAAAATAATTATATTTTAAAATTTCATCAGTTGATTTCATGGCTATTGCTTTATTGTTTCAGTTTTCTCACTTTCTTTATCTACATGCCAAAGGTATAGTTTTAGAACTCTTTGTGTATGCTCACACCTTAAGTGAACTAATTCCTTTTAATGATTTTAAAACATCTTAGAGCCATAATTTTAAAATTTATATTTTCAAGCTAAAATTTTCTGCTAAAATCTAAAATATAAATCCAGTTGCATAGTCAAAATCTTCACTTGTTTGTCTATCATTCATTTCAAATTTTACATATCTAGAAGAACACTTGATTTCTTTTCAAAATTTCCCTACAAGACAGATTCCATGTCTCAGTAAATGATGTTATTATTCACTCAGATCAAATCCTTTGGAAAAATTCTCAAACTTGTATTTTCCTAAGCTTCTAAGTTCACTTCATAAAGGCCATTTATCAATATATCCCAAATCTCCTCAAATTTTATATGCCCAATTTTTGATGTGCCAGTCAAAGAGACCATCATCACTTACTCATATAAGTACAATATTTCCTTAACCATTCACATGGCCCTTCTACCTTCTTTTCTTAAAACAGCAGTTAGACCAACCCTGTTATGAAGGAAAGCATACAAAGTCAGACTTTCTGGTACACACCTGCATTCTATCACTTAGAAGACAGAGGCAGGAGGATCAAGATGATCTTGGGGCTCAAAACACAAAATAAACAAACAAAAAATAAGGTGTTCAGTTTCAGTAACACATTAGTGTTTTCTCTAGAGTCCTGGGATCATTGTTTCCTTTGCTTGAAATACTAATTACCTTCACACTGTTCCATTAGTTACAAGCTATAATTCCCTGAGAATCAATGCTCTAGTTTCATAGTAAGGTCTTCATTTGACCTTTGGAACTCATCCCATATCTTATTATAAATTCACTTTATATAATGTTCCTGTCCTTTATACTACAGCTTTGCATTCAAATTTTGCAAGTCTTTTTTTGAGACTCATTGGTTATTATATATCTTCCATTTGTAACATTATTATATGCTCTATGATGGAAATGATTTCCTATAAAATTAAATTTATTTTAATAAATAGAGAAAATGCTATGCCATAAAATAAAGAGGATAATTAATTTTGACAACCATTTTACTCATCTCCGTCTCCATAGGTAAGCATATCTGAATGTTTATTATATTATTATTAAATATGCATTAGTATATGTACATCATATATTATGAGTTCAAATCTAAAAGTTTGTTTTGTTCATTTATAATTGATTATGAATAGAAATGAAATCCTGGATATACATGTCAATGGATGTATTTCTTAGATATCTAACTAATACTTGTTTTTTAGTGTATATAAACCATACATGATATATTATACTTGAACTTCAAAAGACCATCAATTTATAAGAGTCTAATATAATGTGGAGGTTTTGTGTTGAGTGCTTATCTATTTCTTTGTTATGGTTTTTTTTGAATACCATGCTAATCATACTCCTTAATTCTGAGTTTACTAACATTCATGTATTCATTGTAGTTCTACTTCCTGTTGAAATTTTCTCCTTCCCCTTTCTCTGAAATTCCACTGAATTAGAAAATTTCTTTCAGGGGTCTGGAGAAATGATTCCTCAATGGTTAAAAGCACTTGCTTTCAAAGGTTGATGGACTTGGTTTGATTCCCCAGTATCCAAGTAAAGCCAGATGCACAAAGTGAAGCCTGTACTGGGAGTTCATATGTAGTGGCAGAAGGCCCTGCTGGCCATACTCACTTTCTCTTTCTGTCTCTTTCTTTCTGTATTTCTCGAATTAATTAATTATAAATTTCTTTCCATCTTTCTCAAATTAATTAGTAAAATATTTTAAAAATTGCTTTCATATATTGTTTTGTTCATCTAATCTACTTTCTATAGGCTTATTTACCTATTAAAAAGACTTGAAAAATATAACATTTAAAGAGAAGCACTTTTATATAAATTGTATTAAGCTTTTTTCTCAATAAATTTCACTTAGGTCTTTTTAATATTCCAGATATCAATGTTATGTTATTGATGAACTTTGTAAATGTCTTCCCCTACGTAGACAGCTCTCTATCTATCTATCTATCTATCTATCTATCTATCTATCTATCTATCTATCTATCTATCTTCCATAAAGTAGCACTCATGGTGTAATATAGTTAAATCCAGTAATTTTATCTTTACTAGTGCTTTCAGGTTTTGTTAATATTACCATTACACACTTCTCTGTCTAGAACCGAGGCTCTTCTGATTCATATTGCATGTTCCTTTATATACTGAAGACACTAACTTTGGCTTTTTTCTTTTCTCACAGCAGGATCACTAAAGTCTTGTCAGGCCTTCTGTGCCTTATTGATTGATAGACATCATAGAGACAACTAATATCCTGCAGACTTCACACTCCTTCAAAGGTCTACTCGATTCTCAAAATAGGCTTCAAAACAGCCACAATTAAAACAGTATTATGCCTGCATAAAAACAAGAAAAGTACAGACTAATGAAACATTACAGAGAGTTCAGAAACAGACCTACACTTGTTCAACCTAGCTTGGCAAAGGTGTCATGAATGCACAGTGGAAAATTTCATAGTTTCCTCATGATTGGTGTCACAAAATTGGATATATACATATAAAATTATGTATTTGGCCATTTCCCTTATTTCATGTACAACAAAATATACTCAAATTTGATTAAATACTTAAATGTAAATCCAGAATCCATAAGCCCCCAAGGAAAAAATGGAAGAGATTTATGACATTAGTTTTGGCAGAGATTTCTGCAATATGTCAGATGCAGCACAAGAAATGAAAGCAAAAATAAGCAAATGACTCTATTTCACATTTTTATGTTTCTGCACAAAAAAAGGAAAATTGATAAAAAAAGGAAGAAATATTTGAAATAGATGTACATCTGATAGTTGACTGATATGCAAAATATTAAAGGAACTCCTGCAATTCAATAGCAAATTGATTAAAATAGTCCAGTCAAAAAACTTGAATAGATATTCATGAAAGCAGGTATGGCCAATGCAAATATGCTCAATCCTCATCACTTCACAACTGTTAGGTTTGCTTATATCAACATAGTAAGTGTTGATAGAGGTATGAACAAGTTGGAGCACTTGAATAATTTTGAATTAATTGTAAAATAGTACATCTGCCATGGAACGTAGTATGTACTCTCCTTTTTTAAACTGCAGCCCAGTACAGTAGTGTTTGTCTGCAATCTCAGTACTTGGTAGGATGAAGCAGGAAATTCTGCACTATGCAATAGCATGACATGAAAGTGGTCAATAAAAGCCAAGCACCGAACAAATAATGTGTGATTCAATTTCAATGTGCATATAAATCAGTCAAAATCATGGAAGCAGGGGATGCAAAAGTTGATAGAGACTTTCCTGAAGGACAAATGAAGAATTGCTAATCTGGAGATACAAAGTTGTCATTGTGGACACAGGGTGTGGCTGGCAAAGTATGAGAGGACACTCTCGGGACACAGACATGAGCAGATGTGTATCGTGTATCCATTTGTCATTTATTGAGTGGGGAGATCTTACATTTATAGAGAAAAGAAGCCAGGAGTATGAGGAGCAGGGGAGGGCAAGGGGATTGGTCAGGCAGGTTGGTGAGTGGGCATTCTGCAAGGGGATAGGTGAATGCAGACAACCTGTGAATACCTAATTTGTATAATTGGAGGGCCTGAATAGTGGGAAATATGTGATTCTAGCCACTATCTGTGGGGATGGTTACAGAGAAAATTTTTACTTGGGTCTGACACCAATTGCCAGTCATGCTGAGGTGAGGAAGCTGGGTTCCTGTGGCTTGCTTAGGGGGTCAGGAGTTTTAGGGTTGATGATGGAGCTGGCTAAATGCCTACCAGTTTACCGGGGTTTCAAACATGTTCAAACATTGATAACCATTAGTCCTCTGTGTCCCATTTAGCAGTACCAACAAGCAGTGCCCAACAATTGCCCCTTTACTTTTAAATATTGATCAGTGGCATAAGCATGTAGGAGGTTGGCCATAAGCAGATGGGTCCCTTTGGAGTGGAAGGGGGCAAGAAATCAAAGTAATGGGAGTCAAGTGGTAGGGGCATAGGGAACATATAACACTTATTGGCATAAAAAACTTCTTTCCCCCCAAGTCCATGTCCCATATTTAGCAGTGATGAGGTAGTGTTTTATTGGAGTAAGCAAGGGGTCAATCGTTTCTAGAGGGATCCAAGCTGCGGTGGCTGGTTGAGGTCTCCTGGGAGGCAGTGGGATTGGGTCAGTGCAGCTCCTGGAATCTCTGAGGATTATATATAGGATAATAGCTGGGGAGAAGTAATTAGTGGGAAGGGCAGTCATGTACCCTGTAGTTATCCTTCTCCACCAGGAGGGGGCCTGGTGAGAGCAGGGGAATTTGGTCCTGCGCCCACTGCACTGTTAGAATGAAACAAAGTAAAAACAGCAATTAATATAGCAGAGAAGCTTGTGGCGGTCGTGAAGCTTTTGCAGCACTGATAAGGTCATGTATGTCTTTCCATGAGATCAGTCGTCTCTGGCAGTCTCAGCATGGATGCTGATAATGTCTTCTGTGCCTCCTGGGTCTCTGATCCGCCACGGATAAATGGGCCATCTTCTCTGCTGGAGGGCTGAAATATGACATTTCTGGCTGGAACCCAGATGGGTCTCGGTTGATCCTGTGAAAAATACAAGCAAAGCCTCTTCCTGTCATAAGAAGGGGGTCTGGACCCTTCCAGAGACCATCTAAAGGATCTCTCCACCGCACTAGAATTGCAGGGATGGTATCAGGTACTTTCCAGTGGAGGGAGATGGGGGGGGGGTGAGATGAATTTTTATATATGTTAAAAATGTTGAGGGTAGCTAATGCCATAAGTAATTGTATATTTGGAGGATAAGCCTTAACCTGTTGTTTTGTTCAGTTAAGCTTTAAGAGTTTGGTGAGTTCTTTCTACAATTCCTTGGCCTAGGGGATTATAGGGAATCCTTTATGGTGAGTGATTTTCCACTGTAAGCAGAAGGCTTTAAATCTATTGCTGACAAATGCAGGCCCATCGTCTCTCTTTATTTGTTGAGGGATTCCCATTATTGCAAAAGTGGAAAGCATATGGTTAATAAGTTTTTTTGTGTGTGTGTTCTCTCCTGTCTGAGCAGTTGCCCATATGAAGTGAGAGTAAGTGTCCACAGTCACAAAAACATATTTCTGTCGACCAAATTCAGGAATATGAGTAACATCTATTTGCCATAGGGCATTGGCTTTAAGTCCATGAGGTTTTGTGCTTGGATTGCAGGTGTCTTAATTAGAGAAGAACAAGAGTTGAATGTTTTATTATTCTTTGAAGCTGCTGCTTAGGGATGGAGGGGAATAGTGATTGTAAGCATTTGAGATTAACATGGGTATTAGTATGACAATCTTTTGCTTTTCCTAGGATTGTCATTAGAGCTGTGGCCATGGAAGGTTGTATTTCTCCCTGTGAAGCCACTGAATCAGCTAAAGCATTTCCTTCAGTTAAGGGTCCTTAGAGAGGGCTATGGGATCTGATGTGATGTATGAATAAGGGAGAACTCCTTTTTTGAATATTGTCAATAATTTTAATTATCAGAGGGGAGAGTGGATTTTCATCTAAGCGGACAAATGAGCAAGTAATCCAGGGGAGCAGATTGACAACATAAATACTATCAGAGAAAAGATTAAAAGGGCCATCTTCTTCCTGAAGGGCCATATAAATAGTGTGTAGTTCCTTATATTGAGGGGATTTGTCAGGCAGTTTTTGAAAGTAAATTTTGGGTGGTTGGTACCTGTCATTATATATAACTGCAGCTGCCCACTGTTTGCCTCCATCTGTAAAGATGATTGGTACATCTGGAATTGGATTTTTAGAGAAAAGGTGAGGTGGGAACCAGTTTAGGAGAGGTAGAGCAGACATCCATTTTTCATTTAGGTAGTGATTATCTATTTGACAAGGGAAGCCTAATAGGCTGGTAGCAAAACTGGAGTGATTTTTTAGTATCCACTCTACATCATGTAGGGAGAAAAGCAATATTATAACATCAGGTTCCTTGCCTAATGTTTGACAAGCCCTATTATGTCCCATTTTATTCCTATCTGCCAGTGCATATATTTGTGTAAGAAACGTAGGGGCACCTCCAATGGATATATGGAGCCATTCTAGGACCCCCTGAAGTTGATATAGAGTTCCCATGACAGATGGGGAGGGGTTAAATATGAGAAGTTGAACTGGCATTTTGGGCTCATATCTGGCTAAGGACATATTTTGAAGTTTATTGTTTATTTTGCCTAGGGCTTGTTTGGCCTCTGTATTTAAAAAGTTAGAGGAGGAGGGATCTTTGTCCCCTTTTAACATATTAAAGAGTGGCTGTAAGGTCCTTGTAGGAATTGGAAGCCACGGGCAAAGCCAATTAAGGTTTCCAAAGAAACTTTAGAGGGAAGCTAGAGTTAATTTTGAGGGAAAAGAAAGGATGGGTTTTAGAGGACGGGTTGAGTTTAGAGTTCAGTTCCTAAGAATGTAATTGGTGGGATGAGTTGAATTTTGTTTGGGGCAATATTGAATCCTAGTGAAGTTAAAGAGGGTATTAAGTGATCTTTTAATTGGGTTGGAGATGTGGAAGGGTCTCCTGAGACAAGAATGTCATCAATGTAAAGACAAATGTGAAGACCCTTATCTAAGTGAGGCTTTAGCACCATCGCTACAGCCTCCTGGCAAATAGTGGGGCTGTTTGCCATTTCCTTAGGAAGTACCTTCCATTCAAATATCTGAGCGGGTCCATTATTATTAATAGAATGTGAAGTGCCTTCTGTTTTGTGGGTGTAGAGGGATAGAAATGTGACAGTCAGGTGTGTGTAGGGACCACTCCTCCCCTTCCAGCTCCTCCCCTTGAATGGGAGGTGTCTAGTTAGAGCTACAACCTAGGTGCCAAAACGATTGGTCAAATATGAACCAATCAGCTGTCCCTCTAACTCACCTGGGGAGGATTTAAAACTAGCTTCCCTAGAGGAAGCTGGCCCTTTTCCCCACACATGGCAATGGAGTAGGACAACTGCTGACCCAGGCCTCAGTGAGGTAAGGCCTGTACCCCCTACCCCAGCAGCTGGGGTAGGGGGGCAGGCTCCAGACCTTTTCTCTCACGAACCTCTCTTTCTCATAAAGGGAACTTTCTATTATCTTTTCTTGGGCTGTTTATCTAACTAAATAGTAAAAGCTCTGTGAACTCTCTGAGACGTGTTTTCCCCACACTGGTGGCAGGAAAAACTTTATGACTTCCCACATCCAATTTCCCCATCTAACTCCCCTTTTCCTAATCTAAATTAGAATAAATGTGTATTTACATTTTAATTCTGTCCCTGTGTACAATTCTTTGGCATTAGAGGACAAGAACTCGGAGTAGGAGGAGGAGGAAGGGAGGATTCCAAAACTCTTTCTCTCTTCCGGCGTTGCTTACTATTAATTAGCAGCAACCCGTATCATTAAAGAAGCTGTCTTTGATAACTATGGCAAGGAGTGGAGTGCCAGCAGGAATAGCTGAAGAAAGGGGGAGTCCTCTTTGTGGAGTACCCCAAATTAACATAGTTTTTTTAATAGCCCTTAGATCTTGTAATAATCTCCATCCTCCTGATCCTTTTGGTATTATGAACACAGGAGTGTTCCATGGACTCATGGAGGGGCAGATATGATCAAGGTGGAGTTGTTCAGTCACTAGCTGATTTAGAATTTTTAATTTCTCCCTGGGTAAAGGCCACTGTTCCACCCAGATTGGCTCATCAGAGAGCCATTCTAAGAAGGGAGTATCATAATTGACAGTGGCCCTTAGGATTGGGGGTGACATCGGTCAGGTTAGTTTTTATGGTCCTGCATTTCTATGCTTTTCTTTGCTACATTGCTAGCAATTACAACATAAAGAGCTTCTAGGATATTCTTTCCTAGTAGATTAGTTGTTTTATCTGCCACCAGTGGTCTGATAAGGCCTGTGGTTCCATCCGGGTCTTTCCATTTAAATGTTTATTTAGTTATATAAGCTTGGGATGGACCACCTACTCCCATTAACTGTGGCCCTGGGATGAGTTCCCAATGTTGTGAGATCCCAGTTTTGTCCACTCCTGTATCTACGAGGCATTTGAAAAAATTTCCTCTTATTTCTAGAAGTAATTTTGGGTGAGTTCCTTCAATTACACTCGTCACCCATTGGATGTCATGGGAGTTCCCCCTTACTGGCAGCATGGGAGTTCCCCCTTACTGGCAGGGCTGGGGAATATCCCTTTGGGAGTTTAAAGGTTTTAAGTTTTTGCCATCCTTATCATAATTGGCACAACAGTCTCTTCTCCAGTGAAATCCCTTGTGACACCTTGGGGAAACTGTTGTTGGAGGGGTTTTATCAGGAGGGGCCTTTTTATTTGAGGTGTCTTTTAGAGTTGGGCATTCTGTTTGCCAATTTTCCCTGTGGGTATAAAGCTGTGGCAAGAATCTGTGCCAGAGAGGTAGTTTTATGAGAAGCTGTTCCTATCTATGTCTTGGGTTGCAACTATCCACTTGTCATAATGCTCATTTTTTAGTCCTTGGCAAGCTAACCTAGATTCTGAAGTCATCCCATCCCATAAAATGGTCCTAATGAGTATGTCTCTGGCAGCTGTATTAAGGATTTTCGCTCTAATTTAGTTTTAGTTCTTAGAATAAAATCAGAGAGAGGCTCTTCTGGCTATTATCAGAGGAGCAGCAAAGAGGACGCATCATCTTGGGAGTCAGATGGTGGCTTGCTCTATGCCCATGGAAAAGTTGCCTTGTCCAAATAGTTCATCAAAGGCCCAAGGAGTTTTCTGGTGGCTTTCATTATTCCTGATCTGTTGGAGGCATTTGTCTCTATAAAGTGCTTCCCATTGGAGGAACAGAGAGCTGGGGAGAGAGGAACTGCAGATATCACACCAATCTTGTGGTGTGTTGAGGGCTCCACACATGCTGTGGAGAAGGGATTTGGTCCATGTAGCATGTACCCCACCTTCCCTGACAGCCTGCCTCAATTCTTTTAGATCATTTGCGTGGTATAGGTAACAACTGCAAGGTTTTGCTCTAGTGGGCTGGATATTTACAGGAAAAGCCAAGATAGTTTTAGCCGCTTATGTTTCAGTATTACAATTCTGATCTTGAATTTGACATAGCCTTTGTGAAATTGTAAGTGGCTCCTCCGGGGGAGCAGGGGAGGTTTCACATTGCTTCTTTGAAACTGCAGGTAGGTCTGAGAGAGCTGGGGAAGTGGATGTTATGATTTTTGGTTCCTCTGGCACTGCAGGCGAAGGCAGAGGCAAAACTGGATAGACAGATCTGGTCATTGAGGGGTTAATAGTACTTTCTTTTGGAAAGCTGGAGGGCGTGTCTGAGGAACCTGTTTGCAGTGGAAGTGGCTCAGGTTTCAGCATGGCTGGAAACAGCTCAGGTAGTGATTTTAGGGCACCTGCACATACAAATATTTGCCTAAATTCTTCTACAGCTCTTTTTAGGGACTGTATAATTGTCATTAAGTGATCCTCAGAGCCCTCTTTATTAGAATTGGTATTCTTTTGTATTTTAAGGTCAGGTTTTATTTTGGGTTGATTTAAACATTGTTTTATCACCGCTAGTATTGGGAGGAAGGGAGGGGAGTTTTTCCTGTTTTTAGCTAGACATTCTACATGTGACCACACTTGTGAATCATAGGGGTTACTGGAATTTATCCAAGGAGTGATCATGAAGGCTTCCTCCCAGAAGGAAGTAGCCTCTTTTTTAGAAAGGTTAAGTCCCCGTGATTTCAGGAGTGCCCTTAGTCCCCTGACTGGAGAGCTTTTATGACTAGATGTGGAATTTCCCATGATAGAAAAGATGTAGAAGCGCCAAAACTGTAAGGCAAATTTTCCTTATTGACTGGCAATGAGGGGGATTCCCTAGTAATTCAGACGTGAGCCTGTCTACAAATTTCAGGGGTTTGGCAGCCTGCCCTAATGGCTCTTACTGGACTGTTGCATGACCAACTTGATTCCACATAGAGACTATGATAGAATGGTCGCTTGCCAACACCCAGAGGCTGTTGGGGTCAATCCTTCCAGCTAAAAGCCTTCCTTCTCTGCTGAAGAGTAGCCTCAGCCAAGAGAAATTTTTAGGCTTAGGAAAGTCTCTCTTGATGGTGTGGACCAAAAACAAAGTAGGAAATGAGAGTTTGTAGGCGAGATCCAAGATTTTCCCTTGCAAAGGGGGACTTATGTGTCCTGCATATATTAGAGGTGAAAGCTGTTCAGTCTGTGGAAGCCCCACGTTCAGGGTGCCAAACTGTCATTTCTCCTCCAGGGGCACCATCAGCAGCCAGAGAGAGAAGCCGGTTGGAAGCTGCTGCTTTGCTGTCTCAGGGCGGTTCCACAGAGCTGGGGTGGACGCAGGGTGTGGCCGGCGAATTACAAGAGGATACTCTCGGGACAAAGACACGAGCAGATGTGTATTACATATCCATGTGTCATTTATTGAATGGGGAGATCTTACATTTATAGAGAAAAGAAGCCAGGAGTATGAGGAGCAGGGGAGGGCAAGGGGATTGGTCAGGCAGGTTGGTGAGTGGGCATTCTGCAAGGGGATAGGTGAGTGCAGACAACCTGTGAATACCTAATTTGTATAATTGGGGGGCTTGAGTGGCGGGAAATACGTGATTCTAGCCACGGTCTGTGGGGATGGTTATAGAGAACATTGTTACTTGGGTCTGACACCCATTGCCAGTCATGCTGAGGTAAGAATGCTGGGTTCCTGTGGCTTGCTTAGGGGGTCAGGAGTTTTAGGGTTGAGGATGGAGCTGGCTAAATGCCTACCAGTTTAATGGGGTTTCAAACCTGTTCAAATATTGTTAACCCTTTGTCATCCATGTCCCATTTAGCAGTACCACCAAGCAGTGCCCAACATTATAGTTTCATAAATTAAATTTATTTCCACCTTATTTTGTTCAGGCTAATATAATAAAATGAATAAATAAGCAGCACTAGTTTACTATACTCATATTTATTTTTATAACATAAATTTGTAGATTGCTGAGCATGAATTCAATAATCAATATGAAGCAAAGACATTGCATATATATTGCAAAGGTAATATTCATTTATGATGTTAGCTACCACTTCTGCATATTCTCAGAGACCCTTCTGACTTCTACTGATGTTTGAGCATCACAGTTCCTTAAAATTGCTTAATCAATGACTTCCCAAATATTAAGTAGATTTTATGAGCACTCTTGTCACTAAGTCATTTGTATTTCTACCAACATGAGATCTTTAAGGTAAACCAAGTCTTTAAGCACACTATCATATGCCAATAAGCTATTGTTATTGCAGTTTCAGTGAGAAAGTTAGGCCAAGTATTGATATAACAAACTGGTTATCAGATACATAGCTTACAAAACATTTTAAACTTGTGAAAATATAATTAAATTATGGTAAAATGTATAGGTGATATATTCATTGAAAAGTTCAATAATGTATTTCATTTACTTCATGAAATATTCTCCAAATTTAAATGTCTTGCATAATAACCATTTTGTTAATAATATTTTTTTTTAAATTACAGCCCTGTCCTAATGTCTATAGGATAACAAAAGAAGACATGTGTGATGGTTTGAATCTGATGCTGTCCAAAAACTCTTGTGTTCTGAGTGTTTAATCCCCTGCTGATGATAATTTGGAAGGTAAAGCCTTGCTGGAGGAGGTGTTTTGTTGGGGTTGGGTTTAGGAGCCAGCCCCTCCCCCATCAGAACTGGGCTGACTAGCTTTCTGCTATTTTCAACATTTTAAAAAATTTTTTAAATATTTTATTTACTCATTTCCTAGCAGAGAGATACAGAGAGAGAGGGGGGGCAGAGAGAGAGAGAGAGCACCAGGCCCACACCTTGTGCGTCTAGCTTATGTGGGTCCTGGGGAATTGAACTAGGGGCCTTAGGCACTGGAGTCAAGTGCCTTAACCTCTGAGCCCTCAACATATTTTAGAAAAGGTTGTATCTTGCATCTGCTCATGCTTTCCCCTGCCATCATGGTACTTACCCTTGAGACAATAAGTCAAATTAATTTTTTTCCTCCAAAAATCTGCTTTTGGTAGGGTGGTGTGTCCCAGAAATAAAACTATAGTTACAACAAACTCAAGAATTGGAATAAGTCTCCAATTTCTGCTTTCTTTATAACACACTATTCACCCATAAACCAAAGCTGTGAAATAGATCTATTTTGAATCAATAATTCCAATGAGAAAAGGGTTTTTTGATGTTATTATTTTTATATTTTATTTTGTTGTTATTGTTTTCCTTTTTTTTTGAAACAGTACTATGTATGCCAGCTTATAAAACTCACTATGTGGCCCTGTATATCCTAGAAATCTTAGTAATTGGGTTGCCTCAACTTGCAAAGATTTGGAATACAAATGTGCACTGCCATGCTTGGCTGAGATCTTTGGTTTGTGCTTGATATCTGCCTCTCCTCTTATGCATAAATTTTCATAGCTTTTGCTGAAAAAAAAGTAAAATAAAAACCTAAAGTAATGAAGTTCCTGAAGATGTCTATTTAAGAGGCCTTACAGAATTCTTGAGAAAAAGGCATAGATAAAATTGGGTACATATTATTTAAAAATAAAATTAACCCTCAGCAGACAATGAATGATGAACAAGGGACCTATAACCACAGTCATTCAATCAACACAGGATAGGCCATTGAGACAGGAACCAAGGATTTTCGACACAAGGACCTCTAAGCTTGCAACATTAAAGCAGCCTTATTACTCACCCACCACGACTCAGGGAACTGAGCGGAAGAGGGGGCAGACAGATTGTGAGATCCGTG
>PVHP010047051.1:0-13047 GCA_004024765.1 Zapus hudsonius
TTGCACTCCTGTTTGATACATTCCTCATCGGAAATGCTCCAAGTTTTAGAGATTGAAAGCCCCACTTTTTCCTTTGTTAGTTGCTATTCTCCGGAGCCCTGCATTGGGGCGAGGTAGCCACTGGCCAGTTTTCTGTGTGCATAAAATAGAGCTTACTTCAATTTGGCCTAAATTTGTGTCTATGGTCTTTTCTTTGCGTGCGTGGGTTCAACACCGCCACTGCAAATAAACTCCAAACATATGCACCACTTAGTGCACCTGGCTTTATATGGGTCCTGGGGAATGGAACCCAGAATGGCAGACATTGCAAGCAAGTGCCTTTGACCACTGAGCCATCTCCCCAGCTTTTTTTTTTTCTTTTCTCCCCTCCTCTCCGCACCACTCCACTGGGCTCCCCTCTCCTGTTTGGTCACAGGGGCTCGCTTACCTCCCGTTGCAAAAATGAGACACAGAGCGAAGTCCTGAGGGCTGTTCTCGATCTGCGAACAGAAGCGAACAAACACCGTCACCTTCTCAGCAGGTGGAGTCAGATCACCTGTGCCCTCAGGTGCCCACTTTCAGATCAAGTCTTGGGCTCTCTGGAGGACAGGCTCTGAAGGGAGGAGTGCTCATCCTTCCCAACTGAATAGCAAATTTGTCCGCATAGCCACAGATATTTCCCAGAAGAGTGGATTTATGTATCTATGATTAAGTCATGATCAAGGTATCTGTCGCTTAATTTGGTGATGAAGATTACCTTAAATTTTTGGAGGAGTTGCTTTATTACTTCTTCAGTTCTCATGGTACTGTTTATTCTGACCTTAGTTTCCGACCCAAAAGCTGGAGTGAAAATGGATGTCTGCAACAGAAAGTGTCATGAGACCTTAAAATTCTATCAAACTAAACAAGTCATTATCTTGAACCTAACATGGGAAGAAGATAGAATTCCTGAAAGTGACGTTATTCCAAAGGGAGTCACATAGTTCTTAACCATTGACTTAATAATAATTGATTTAATATTGTATGAAAACTATTCTAAACCCTTTATAAACGTTGATTGTATGAATTCTTATAACACTCAGAAGTAAACAATTGAATAATTGAATTCTATGATACAGATGTTATATGTTTAAAATGAATCAGGAAACAGCACTAAGTGCAGAGTGAGATGTAGGTCCCTGAGGATCGATGCATAGCTTCTGACACTCATTTGGGGGCATTAAAACCGTGTGCCAGTGCGCGTACAGGCAGGTGACTTATCCGTTATATGGGTCTGGATCCATCAACTGAGACACTCTAGCTTATGTGATGAGTACTTTATTCAGGGAGCCATCTCCTCAGCCCTAAAATCACATTTTTCATATGAGTTGTGTTGGCAAGCCGTGCAGTAGAAGAACCCTGATGTAATATAATTTATTGTTGCGCATATAGAAACACAATACTGATCAAGTCCTATTTCCCATACTTTATCCTCAAAGATTACAATCTGGTCCTTTAATATGGGTGGTACACACAGACTATCAAAAATGGCAGGCTGGGCATGGTGGCACACGCCTCTAATCCCAGCACTCAGGAGGCTGAGGTAGGAAGATTATGGAGTGACCTACAGAGTGAGTTCCAGGCCAGCCTGGGCCAGAGTTGAGAGACCCTGCCTCAAAAAAAATGGTATTATCAGGCATTTCATGATAAAAAATGCATTTTATGAGACACATCAACTTATAAATATGTCAATGAAACTTTTATTTATCAATGAGACATAGAGAGGGAGGGGAGAGAGAGAGAGAGAGAGAGAGAGAGAGAGAGAGAGAGAGAGAGAGAGAGAGCACGCACCAGGGCCACCACCTTGTGGGTCTGGCCTATGTGGGTCCTGGGGAATTGAACCCTGGGCCTTAGGCACTGGAGGCAAGTGCCTTAACCGCTGAGCCATCTCTCCAGCCCCTGTCACAATGTCTTGTGCCCACATTCTCTCTCCCCCCTCTCTCAATCTCTCTCTCAAATGAAAAAAAGCTCAAACAATCAAACAGACTTAATTTAGCAGCTATCACACACCAGCAAGGGTCAGACATCCACTACCATCGCTATAATGAGCATTTGTAACTCAGTCACTGCAACAGACACGTCACCGTGAATCCCATTCATGGAGCTGTGACTCACTTCATGGTTATAGACGTGCCCGTTAATGGAGGCCCTTGGGTTCCGTCTGTCTTTCCTGTCCATCCCCAGAGCCTTCATCCGTTTCCTCACCAGAGTGGCTTCGCTCATGGTCCGGTAGAGCAGCGGGGACTCGGGCTCGTCCTGGGTGTGCGGCTTCAGGGTGCTGCTATGGTAGGACAGGTCGTCTGGGAAGGAGAAAGGGACAGAAGGGACAGGCCGTGACTGCGCCGTGGCTCTGTGATCCTGGGGACATTGGTGGGCTTCATTAAGTTGAGGACCAGTCCAGTTCCCTGGATGCTGCTCGGCTGTGGGGTTTCCTCCTAACCCTTGTCCAGGGTGGTCAGAGAGCCATTCTGCCAGTGGCTTATGTATGTTTCCTGGGGCATGATTGCAGTGATTTGGAACCTAAGTTCTTTCAACATCATACTTGATTGGAACAGGGTGAATTATGCAGAACTTTGGCACGTTAGGGCAGACACAGATCTGGTTCTCTGCCATCAGCCCGCATACAGGTAACATGCAAAGACGCTGAGCCCAGGAGGCTTTTATGTGGACACAGTGGTCATTGATGATGGACGCAGGCATAGATCTCTGATTCACCTTGGCTTATTAGAAATTTCTCAAGAAGGTAGACTTTGAGCCTTAGTTTCCTTAGAAAACCATAAAAAATTTTTTGAGAAGCCAGTCGTCTGGGCATGTAGTCTTAGAAGATTTAAGTGACCATGTCTACATTTTTAAAAACTCAGCATCCATATAGGAAACTCAGGTTCAGGCCATCCCATAAGTGTAGTGACTCAAGTTATATGCGCCTTGAAGAATTTAAATATATATTATGTAAAGAAAAATATATATGGGTTCATCAAGTAGTGGTATGTAAGAGGTAAACATTTTTTCCTTAAAATTGTTTTTATTGATTTAAATTTTTTTCCACAATAAGAAGGCGTGGACACTGACCTTCCTGGAAATTCCTTCTTTCAGACACTGGGTTTTGAGTTGGGTCCAGCTCGCTGATGTGGTAAAGATCATCAAATTCACCCCATCGCGTCATTCTTCTGAGAAGCAATAGAGAAAACCCACATTGCATCCAGGCCTCTGGGGGCTCCCAGCCCCACAATACTGATGTAGTACTTGTGGGCCTCTGGTAGATTTAGCATCTTTGATGACATTACAAAAATTATATTTATACCAGCAATCATCATGTGTTTTCAGTATATCCTGTATTTCCCATCTTAGCATAATAAATCACTTACATTCTCAAACACAAGGTTATACAGATTCTTTAAAATGTATATGCAAATAGCATTGGAAGAAACCAAGGTGAACCATTGTTATAAAAATGTCTCACCATATTTTAGGTGAGTTTGTATATAAATGTGTTCGTTTCACTAACATGTAACAAGTTCCTATAATATTAAAAGATTCAGCCAGGTGTGATGGCACACACCTTTAATCCCAGCACTTGGGAGGCAGATGTAAGAGGATTCCTAGGAGTTCAAGGCGAGCCTAGGACTACAGAATGAGGTCCAGGTCAGCTGGGCGTGGTGGCACACACCTTTAATCCCAGCGCTCCAGAGGCAGAGATAGGAGGATTGCCGTGAGTTCAAGGTCACCCTGAGACTACACAGAAGGAGTTCCAGGTCAGCCTGGGCTAGAGTGAGACCCTACTGCTCAAAAACCAAAAACAAAAACAAAAAAGGTAAGGTATGGTACCTCTCTGTAAGGTCTTAATACGAAGAACTTCCCTACTTCGCAGCTGCTGTGACAAGACGGGATGCCCAGCCACCATGAAACCTCCCCTGGGAGTGTAAACTGAAATCAACCCTTTCCTTCCATCCACCGCTTTGGGTCATGTGTCTCTTCACCTCAATGTTCTCATCTATAAAACGGGACTCACCATAGCACGAGCTAGGATAAGGATTCGGATGGATTTAAAAAGCTAATTTATGTAAAAATCTTAAAACAGTCCCCTGACTGTAGTTAAGTGCTCAGTGTATCCACACGGTGCCACATTCATGTGCGTCTTCACTGACACCATCATTATTACAACCGTCATCACCTTCCTCGGGATTCGTCTGATGATGGGTTAGGCCCCATGGGGCATTTCTGGACAAATGAACATTTATTTATAGGAAAGGTTTAGTCCCACTAAACTTACGGGTTTTGTCCATAAAATACATTATTCTCTAAATCCAAAGTATTCATACTCGGGAGAATCTGTGATCTTAACTCTCCCTCAACGTCACTGATGGGAGAAAAGCAGCTTATTTATACTAATGGCAACCAAGGTGAGAAAAGAGCCTTTTTCTCTTGACCTTGGCATTCCTGGGACATTCGTTGAGCTTCATGACAGCCTCAAGAAGCAGAGAACATAACCCTACTGTATTAATCAATAAAACTTCCAGTAAAGTTTACTGTCTGGAAGAGTCAGTTAAAACAAACGTCACAAGGTATAGGAACTGTATGTGAGAACTGGAAGGGGAACTCTTCAGGTCTCAACTCACAATCTGCTCATACGGTAGATAAAATTAGGCATTTCCTCCAGTCTATTACATTAATAATCAAAAGAGGTTCCAGTTTAATTACCCTAGAAAGAGAAAGAGATTGAGCAACGGAAAAGACGGAACACCAAACTAAGCTGGTAAAGCAGCCCGGTGTTCATCTTGGGGAACAGGACACCTCACGTGAATGCCAAACTCTGCATACACCCACAAATTCTTGGTGACTCTGGCAACACCTGACAGCTGACCCCTCTGTCTCCTACAGTTGAGTGATGCCACATAAACATGGGGGAGGTTTCAAATGTACATCACTGGATTGCTTACCTCTCCCCCCCCCAATCATCTCTAGCAGGAAACAAACCAGTTTTCAACTCTGGATCGTGTAATGTGAGTACGTCTCCACACAACAGCACGCGTGACTGAGCTCAAGGGCAGTCCCCACAGTTTTCCAGAAGAAACTGGCTGAAACTTTACTATTCAACAGTTTAACTTGTGTGTTGCTCTGATGCATACTTCAAGATGTATGCTCCATTTCCAAATTTATACTCTAAGAGAGGTTTTTCTATTGAACTACAAAAGAAAATGGAAGTAGAAATTTGATAAACAAATAGGATGCGGACACTCCCCCACCCATCCTGTAGGAAAAAACTGTTGATGTAACTGAAATGTGCACCTGCTCTGTCCCTACCCTGATTCTGCTGTGACTTGTCTGAATAACCAGACACTGATTTTGGAAAGACTTTAAAAATAGAACTGAAAAACAGGGCAAGCAAAAATAAGCCCGATGAGTCTCTTCTTTTCTTCTATGTATGAAAAACTTTCGACAGAAAACATTTGGCCTAGAATTGAGAGGTGAAGGTGCTGCCCACAGAATCGTTCCATAAAGAATCAGGAGTGGGCAAAGCTCAAATGAGCTGACTTATTTTTAGGCTTCCGCCATGCCCGCTGGCTGGCACTTCCTCAGCGTGACTCACTTCTAACATAATTGAGACAGGCTGGCCCAACGGGCAGGTGGTTTTCTCAGAGGGCGGGCTGAGTACACAGCGTCCCAGTCCTCACTGTCGCCACCCTCCCAAGACACCAGACCTGGGCTCCTGCCTCTGCCCAGGATGCCCAGGGCGGGAAGCCAGAAAATTGGGAGACATTTTGCAATGAGGGAACTGTCAGTTTCTTTTCACCATTGAATTGAGATTCAGCATTTAAATGAGTCTCTTGAAAGGAGTAACTAAGATTGGATCAAAGCAGAGAAAAGCTCTGAGGTTGGTTGTGTGCCCAGCAGAAAGTCTGGGGCTGGGAGAAGCCATTCCTGACAGTTAAGCTGGTTCACACCTCTTGACCAAGTACAACCAAATGCTATATATTGTGTATGTGGGGGGGGGAGAGATGGGGAAGGGCTGGTGTCTGTGGAAGGAGTGGGAGCCCCTTCCTCTAATTCATGCCATAGAAGATCTCTGACATGGCACATACATCTGGTGTTTCAGGAAGTCTTGTGACTATGGTAAAGGGCAGAGCGATGTAGTTTTATCGGTTTTAGTTTTCGTGATTTTCAACAATAGAAGATAAATCCCATTGCTTTCCAACTGTCGTGATTTGAATGTGAGATGCCCCCCACAAGCCCACGTCGACCCCAAAGGTGAGCCAAAATAAATCTCTCTTCCCTGAAGCTGCTTGTGCCAAGTATTCTGTTCCAATGACGAAAAAGCAACGAATACACAAAAACACTCTATAAGCAACGGATAATGCAAATAGAATCTACAGAGAAGGCATTGTGAAGGCAGCATTATAACCTGTGATAACACATGGAAGAACACTATCAATAGTTCCTCGTCTGTCTGGACTCTTGAAACTTATCTAAGATTTCAGCACTGCTTAAAATCACTGAGCTATTTATTTATTTATTTATTCGAGGTAGGGTCTCCCTTTAGCTCAGGCTGACCTGGAACTCACTCTGTAGCACCAGGCTGGTCTCAAGTCACAGTGATCCTCCTGCCTCCTGGGTGCTGGGATTAAAGGCGTGCGAATGGGAAAAATTAAAATCAATCTTGGGACAGCCATTAAAGTAATGGTACCTTAGGGTGACAAGCGCCTTCCCTCCTTCCGCTTGCTCAGCACACTCCCTGCTGCTTCATCCTTACTAAGCTTTCTTGAACCAAAAGGAACGAAAGGACTGAGGAGCTGTCTCAACCATCAAGGGCACTTGCTTGCAAAGAGCAAGCGGAGGAGCGGGCTCCTCCGGGACCCTTCCTGGGAGTTCTTAGGTACTTTATACATTCCCATTATGAATGTTTCTTCAGCAGAGCTCAACCACTCCTTCTGAAGATGCTCATTGTCATGTAGATCCTCAGACTTGTTGGGGACTCTGACCCTGCCCGGATGGATAGGCCCCTTCCTCTAAATGCGTATGTCTTGGAAGCAGGTATGAAGATCGTCTGTTTTTTTTTTCAAGGCACATTTAATTTGATATCAGAGTGTAATACAAAAGGCCCAAATACAACGAAGGAACACATTCCCCCATTAACACCAACGACAATGCTCTTTAACATGTGCCTGTTGAATAGGATGGGGGTTTACCAAGTCTCATCACAGCCAATGTCCTTGTACAGTCTAGTTGTGAAATGAATGTTCATAATGTTTCAAAACAGTTTAGACCTCAAGTTTGAGACCACACCTTCATGTTTGTACATTCCCCAAGGAAGATTATCTACAGTACCCTTTGCTGGAGAAGGCATCTGGTGACTTGAACACAGCAAGAGAAGAGATTTGCTTCTCATCCTGTATCTTCAGCTGGATAGGGCGTCTCACTCCCCAGAAAATGTCCAGCATTCCTTCAACAACGAGCTGCCCATCTTCAGTCTGAGGAAGAAACCAAAAGCCCTCATCACCATGTTGGACTATTTCTAGAAAGTAAATGCTCTCACTGAGAATGTAGAAATCAAGTCAGTAGGCAATCTGACCAGGTTATTAAACCAGCTAAGACAGTGAACCATTTGAAACCTTTACCAGGCTGGGTTGCTTGACTTCTAAGTTCATGTGCACAATAATTCTACTTTTGAAATGGCTAATCCAGTAAAGTAATCCATAATAGTTATCGGATGCCCTCCAAGGGGCAGAGTGTACTGACGTGCTCTCCCAACTCTGATTCCCGGGTTAAGTGCGATATTGTTGATTTAATTCTACTTAGTAAAATTACAGCAGATTTTAAAACTCTAGTGAACTCAAAATTAAAACAGCTTCTGAGGGCTGGAGAGATGGCTTAGCGGTTAAGGCACTTGCCTCCAGTGCCCAAGGTCCCAGGTTTAATTCCCCAGTGCCCACATATGCCAGACCCACAAGGTAGTGGCCCTGGTGCTCTCTCTCTCTCTCTCTCTCTCTCTCTCTCTCTCCATCTCTCTGCTTGAAAATGAATAAAAAATATTTTTTAAAAAAAGAAGGAAAAGATGGGCTGGAGAGATGGCTCAGCGGTTAAGGCACTTGTTTCCAGTGCCCAAGGCCCCGGGTTCAATTCCCCAGGAACCACATAAGCCAGATCCACAACAAGGTGGTGGCCCTGGTGCTCTCTCTGTCTCTCTCTCTCTCTCTCTCTCTCTCTCTCTCTCTCTCTCTCTCTCTCTCTCTCTCTCTCTCTCCCTAAAAAAAAAAAAAAAAAATTTAAAAAAAAAAAAAAAAAAAAAAAAAAAAAAAAAAAAGAAGGAAAAGAATACAAAGGCTGCCTTAGCTCACTTCGTCCAGAAGTGTGTCACCTACACCCTAACAAGGCCTTTGTCTCAGAACTTCCCTGAACGGTGTAGTTCACATTTGACGTTTGTTGTTGCCATGAGGTAGTGCGTGCTCACTGGAATCCAGCTCACGCATCTTGACAGACATCGAATCTTGTTGTCACAGGAACCCCAGGGCTTGTTTAATCACCCGACAGTGGCAGACACGTGAGACATCTCCCGTTGTCTCCTTTACGAATGATGCTGCAGTGAGCAGCCTGTGGACAGGTCATGGTGCATTTTTGAGAAGGTATGTGATGGCATTTAATGATTTTCCATTACTGTAGAAATTTTACTCCATTAAAAAATAGGCAGCAAATATGTCATCAAAACTATCTTAATGTTTTCCTGATGCCAAAAATCTTAGAAAGTCATAGGCAGTCCAAAAATAGCATTTTGTGACACTTTTTTTTTTTTAATTTTATTTATTCACTTTCAAGCAGAAAGAGGGAGAGAGAGAGAGAGAGAGAGAGAGAGAGAGAGAGAGAGAGAGAGCACACCAGGGCCACCACCCCGTGGGTCTGGCCCACGTGGGTCCTGGGGAATTGAACTCAGGGCCCTAGGCACTAGAGGCAAGCGCCCCAACCGCTGAGTCATCTCTCCAGCCCTGTGACACTTTTTTAAAACGGAAATCAGAATCAAATTAAAGATCCTCTTGTTTCTGTCAACTTGTGTTGCTCTATAATGAACGACTCCATTTACAACATTGGTTTTCTGTGAGTTGAACTGTCTCGTTTCTTTAATGGGCTTACCTGTCCATATAAAATATGCAGATGTTTCTGATTCTCATAGAAAATGTTATAAGTCTTCAGTAAAGAATTAAGCTCTTCCCTAAAAAAATAAATATTTAATTTACAATCAATCTTAGGCTTTTTAACAGTAAACGGCCAATAATAGTATACTTTTAATTTATGAAAGTGAGCTAAAAATATGCTTCTCTGGAGTCTCTATGATTTTGTTATGTTAACTTAAAGTACGCCATTGAAATTTGAAGCATTCTTAGCACCTTAACAAATGTCAAAAATGCTAATTTGTACATAAAAGTAGAGTAGGGAAGAGGGCTGTGGGCACAAGAGGTGAGGAGACTTGCTACAGAGAAGGTGTCCGTGGCGCAAACTTGGTTTGTTTGTAACAGTTAACCAACCTACACTAAGCAGTTGGGATGCACTTGACCCCGAGGCTTCAACAATGGTCACTTAATGGGTGCTGACCCTAAAGAACCTTACTTGTAGTGACAGGTGGACTCACAGCAGAACACTAGCTCGTGTTACCTGGTTTCCATCAACGGCCTCCTAAAGTCTCTTAACAGCAGGGATTTTATATCCTTTGGCCCAAACTCTCCAACCTTTTCTCAGAATAAAATTCGACATCTTGGCCTTAAAATGACTGCACTTCTGCCTCTGAGCCATCCTCTGGCTGTCTGTAACTTGTTACATCCTGTCTTCTTGGCTCGGATGCAGCTCAGGTTTGTGGGAAAGAATCCTGTGACGTTGAGACTCCAAGCATTTCATTGGTAACCCCCCCATGGACCCTCACATTCCCTCTCATCTGAGTACTGGCTCCATGAAGGAGGGAGGTTTGGTTTCATCGCTGCTGGCTTCCTATTGGTTAGAGCAGGGCTGGAGAGATGGCTCAGCAGTTAAGGCACTTGCCTCCAGTGCCTAAGGGCCTGGGTTCAATCCCCCAGGACCCACATAAGCCAGACCCACAAGGTGGTGGCCCTGGTGTTCTCTCTCTTTCTTTCTCTCTCTTTCTCTCTCTCTCTCTCTCTCTCTCTCTCTCTCTCTCTCTCATCTCTCTGCTTGAAAATGAATAAATAAAATTTAAAAAAAAAAACACCCTCCTATTGCTTAGAGCAGAAGCTTACTTATCATAGGTTATTATTCAAAAAAGACTGACCGCATCTTGAATGACAGAATTCATATACATTGAATTTTACAACTGAAATCATAAAATATGATCTTTGTCTAGGATTTCACTTGTGATTCCAACATGTACATTTCCCATGAAATCACCCTATAAAATCACCCTATAAAAATTTTACTGAAGTCTTCCAGGCCACCACTCCCTACTCCCCCACTGATTTACTTTAAACTTTTGATGTTAGTGAGTATTTCTGTGCTAAAGATCACAGAGTACACAGGTTTTGTTCTGTCGGGGACGTTGCTGTGGGATAGTTCCTAAAAACTGAGTCTCACAACCCTTTTATAGCTCTGCATTTTCTTGCCAGAGAACTGCCTAGAACGTTCAGATTCACTTGGGATGCAAGCCCCGATACACTGAACCCTAAGAGTTGTTGCAAAGCAAACGAAGCTTTATATAATCTTATTTCCTCAGCTTCTGCCTCTGATCAAACCACACTGTGCACAATGGCACATGTAGCCTTCTGCGCATTATTCCAGGACCCTGTAGTGCTGGAAAATCTCCCTAAACAGAGTCTGAACAAATCTTTCTGCTAAACTAGTATCCAAAGGACTTAGGGAGCTGACAAGCCATAGTCCTGGGCTTTTTTTGTAAATTAGGTTTTATTGGAGTCTAGCCATATTAATTTGTTCACTTATGCCTCTGGCTGCAGTTGAGTAGCTGCGACAAAGTGTAAACTAGGTAGAATCTGGGTCTTTGGAGAGGCACCCTGAGATCACAGAAGTCTTCCATAATGTTCTCCCCGCAAAGCCCTTTCTGATGAGCAGTGACAGTATGTGGAAGAGTTCCAGAGCACAGACTAGAACTCCCTGAAGCCTCAAAGCTGCCTTGGCTGAGTTAACGGTGTGAAGAGGGAGCGCAGAACATGTAGAAGCTCCGTGAAAACTGCAGCAATGGGAAGACATTCCAGAATGCCTTCCGATTGTGTGCATGTTCCCAGAAAAGAAACTTTTGAAGATGGCTTAGCCCTGATGAAACGATGGGTATACTACAGTATTGGGAAGAAAAGTTTTAGCCTGTAAGATTCTTGCTTGATCCATTGGCAACAGGGGCCATGAGGAGCTAAGGAGTCAACCATCTGGTTACTTTCTGTGTCTGCTGACAAATGTGAGTTGTTCATGGAAGCAAGAAGCCCACACTGCCGTGCACACACATGACATCATCACTGTGCTGGGCATGCACTCACACATGACATCATCACGCATGTGCACATATGACATCATCACTGTGCTGGGTATGTGCGCAACATGACATCATCACTGTGCTGGGTATGTGCGCACACATGACATCATCACTGTGCTGGGCATGTGCACACATGGCATCATCACTGTGCTGGGCATGCACTCACACATGACATCATCACGCATGTGCACATATGACATCATCACTGTGCTGGGTATGTGCGCACATGACATCATCACTGTGCTGGGCATGCACTCACACATGACATCATCACGCATGTGCACATATGACATCATCACTGTGCTGGGCATACAGGTACACATGTAGTCTCAGACTAGCCTCAGACTCACAGCGATCCTCCTACCTCTGCCTCCCAAGTGCTGGGATTGAAGGCGTTCACTGTAGTTGGTGGAGAACACTCAGAGTTGAGATTCTAAGATATAAAACCAAGACTACTAAGCCATGAACACCACAAACTATCTCAAGAAATCTAGCATTCCCTCTCATCAGGGAGCAGCTAAGGAAAGTTCTAGACAAGAGGAAGGCAGTATACTGAAGCCCTGGGGAGAGGGCCGGGGACAAGGGGACCTTCGGGAGCCCTGGGGAGAGGGCCGGTACAAGGCTGACATCCACGGAAAGGCCATGCATTGTTCCACAAAGTTAGGATCCTGTGTGAGAGAGAACATGAAGCTTTGTCTTTATGGCTTGGGTTACTTTACTTAGTATATTTTTTTCCAATTCCATTTTCTTAAAAATTTCATAACTTCATTTCTTTTAAAAGCAGAAAAGACACTAAATTGGGGAGGAGAAAGGAGAGGAGGAGGGGGAAAGGAAACAAAAATATTTGTTTGAAAACCAAAAGAAAACTAATTCTTTGTATGTATGCTAATAAAAATTTTTAAAAATTTAAAAATACTGAAAAAAAGAGCCCAGGTTTTTGGTTCCCATAGAACTCCAGAGAGGCTAATCCCAATAGAATCTTGTCAAATTAGAAATGTGTGTCTCATTTAACCTATATTGATCTCATTCTCCGATGGAGACTCTATTTATATTTTACAGAAGGCAGTGAGAGAGCCGTGATCATGCCAACCCCACCAAAGAGCCACAGGCTGACACCCCCCACCAAGAGATGAACCTCCCCAGGCTTGTCCTATGGACCCTAAATGATCCCTTGAGAGAGTGGTGGGATAAGCGAGAGACCTATAACCACAGCCAATCAGTCAACCTAGGATAAGTCACCGGGACAGATACGGATTTCCAACACATCCCAAAGCAGAAGTACGGAGTATCTTAAGATCTCAACAATAAAGCAGACTTAAAACTCACCCACCATGACTCAGGGAACCGAGGGGAAGAGGGGGAGGAAAGATTGTAAGAGCCATGGTGGGGGAGAATATCCAGAGACATGGCCCCCCTCAGCAACAACACACAAAGGGGGGGACCTGGCTGACGACTGTGCTACCCATAACCCCCCAACCCACAGGTTGATCCAGCATCCCCACTGAGGAGGTTACCCAGTGTGTTGGGGACAGGGAGGAGGGAAATGGGATACCAAC
>PVHP010047052.1:0-13016 GCA_004024765.1 Zapus hudsonius
CAGAGGCATGGCCAGGAGAACCTGGCTGAATACTAGGCTATCCATGGTCCCCTGTCACAAGGACTGATCCAGACGACCCATGGAGGAGGTTATCCAGTGGAGGGGGAGGGGAGGGCAGCGGGGAATTGGGGATAACAACTCATTGTTTGCCCACTAAATGTTGTAACTCATTATGGACAATAAATTATTAAAAAAAAAAGAAAGAAAAAGAAAAAAAAAGAATATATTCAAGAAGTGTGAACAGTTTGTATACATAGATTTGAATTATATTTTCCATATTTTTGAAATTCACCAGCTAAACTTAATTTCAAAATATGCAATATACCTAAGATATTTTAATATATATTTTAATTCTCAGATATAATAGTAGATTTCATTTCAGAGTTTGGTTATAGTACTGCAAAAACTTATCCATATGGTTTTCTCTACATTATTCTTCAAGGATATACAAATTTAGTAATTATAAGGATGAAGTCATTTTAGTATGTGTATGTTAATTGTAATTATAAGGATGAAGTCATTTTAGTATGTGTATGTTAATTCTTTAATGCCTGTCGTCAATGAATGCTGAAAATTATAATGTATTATATCTATTTTGATTATATCTCTATCAATAATTACTGATTACATAGTCAGTTTTTGTTTATATTTCTTGCAATATTATTTAGATTTTCACTTTTTCTGATATAATTAATATATTCACATATGCATGTTCACTTTTTCTGATATAATTAATATATTCACATATGCATGTTCTATTTCTTAAAAGGATATATATATATATATATATATATATATATATATATATATATATATATATATATATATATATCTTATTTTTTAGAATAAAGGCTTGGTTTTCTACATAGCAGTAAGCACAGACTAGAATTAATAGATTAATTATTTTTACCTACTCATCTAGCTTAATTTGTGCAAAATCAAAGTAATTCCATTAGCACTGAACTTAAATGTACCTATGGTGCATGGTGGTTTACTAAGAACAAGCTTTTCTCATGCTATGTGCTTGTTCATTGAATAGCTTCCATTCTGATTTTCATTGTGATTTAATCTTGACTATTTTAACAATGATTTATTGAAGGTCTATTCCATTCCATGCACTGTAATGCTGTTTTGGGTGTATCAGCTAACTTAGAAAATCCAAATATGTTACTGTTGCTAAATTTTGAAAACAAGTTTTCATGATTAATATCAGATGAGATTTCTTCTGCATTCACTGTCACAGCATCCTTTAAAAACTATTGCTCAGTGGATCCTTTTACAGAAACTTGCTTGCTGCATGCATGTTCAAGGAGAAAACTTATTTTTATACCAAGGATATGATGACTCACTGCTGAAAATTATTCATTAAATTAATGCATATTATGAAATTACAATGTTCTTTCCTTACAATAAAATGGTTTCTTTAGAAGATATGCTTCACTAATGTAATAATACTTTGAAATTTTTTTCACAATGAGCAAAAATACCTAAAATTATTACAGTTTCTAAGAAAATTATTAGGATTTGAAGAATAGAGGCATTTAAACAGTATGTGTTATAGAAATTTACATAGTAACAATTATTTTTACATGCCTCAAAATGCAGTTTCATTGTTTTTACCTGAGAATATCATATGTAAAAATACAAAAAAATCAATAAAAGCAAAAGTGTCCTTTAACAGTTATTATATGATATTAAATAATTGACTAGAAAATTTGATGTAAAAAATAATGTTTATTTTAATAACGATAGTAGGTTAACATTGAAAAACTAAAGGACAAAACAGCTTTATACCCCGGACACTCACATCACCTGATAGGGATTAAAACACACAGTAATAAAGCAAAAAGCAATGAGGCTCTGTGGTGTATGGGGAGGCTGAGGTAGGAGAATTGGTGTGATACCAAGGCTGGCATAAGTTACATAGTGACTTCCTGCTCAGCCTGGGTTACAAAATAAGGCTCTGTCTCAAAACATACAACCCTCCTCCCAAAAAAAATTTAAATCATATTAGTGGAAAAAAAACAAAATCTAAAACATAAGAGCAAGAAAAAAATCTAAAACATACAAGTGCAAAAACAAAGAAGAGATACTCTTACTTTAGGCACACATTTAAAAATGTTCCACAACTCTTCAACACTAACCAATTTTCATTTTTAGATCTGTATTAATGCTAGTGAAAGTCAAAGCTACCCCAGCAATAGAGAGTCAAAGGAAGTGTTTTGTTCCCCTATGCAGTGACAATTGCTAAATTCACATGGTCACCCTCTGATGTTACATTGGAAAATTCCTTCATGATAACAGTCTTTAGAGAATACTCGGAGGGAAATAGACTTGAAAGGATTCATTTTTTTTCTTACCATTTATCATTTGCATTGCTTAGTGATAGAACCCATCTTAACACACGGAATTCTGGCTGGAGAGATGGATCAGCGGTTAAGGTGCTTGCCTGCAGAGCCTAAAGGACAAGGTTTGATTCCCAAGACTACCACCTGGAGTTCAATTGCAGTGGCAGGAGGCCCTGGAATACTCATCTCTCCTCTCTTCTTACAAATAAATAAAATGTTTAAAAATGTAGTTTATTTAAGAACAATAATGACCTTTCCATGGCAATATAAATGTGATGCTTCTGGATTCCTTCTCCTGTTGGTAATTTCTTTTTTTATCTTTCTTTTTTCCTTACAAGAAGCATAGAATAAGCCAGTGAGACAGAAACCAATGATTTTCGACACAAAGACCCCTAAGAAGCTTCTTAACATTTAATTTTTACTTTTACAAATACCTTGATTCAGGGTCAAGATTTCCAAGCTGCATGCTATCTTTATTTTTTGTGCCCATCCATTTTCAATTTATTTCTGTCATCTAAATTTCATTCAAGAAACACTGTAAGATTCCCAAATTTGAGGAAAAAAATGAGTGCCTCTTTTTAAAATTTAAGCTTATAGTTTTAACATTTTAATACATGTGTTTATTTCATTTATTTTATTTTATTTTATTTTTTTGGTTTTTCGGGGTAGGGTCTCACTCTAGTCCAGGCTGACCTGGAAATTACTATGTAGTCTCAGGGTGGCCTTGAACTCACGGTGATCCTCCTACCTCTGCCTCCCAAGTGCTGGGATTAAAGGTGTGCGCCACCACGCCCGGCTTTATTTCATTTATTTTAATCTTATTTCCCCCAACTACTCTCTATCCCCTTCTCCCCCTATTAAAACTCTTCTTCCTAATTAATCCCCATACTTATTTTCATGCCTTGCTTTTTTGTGACCCATTGAGTTAAATTAAGTTTGCATGGGTGGGAGTTGATTTACTGGATTATGGGCAATTTAGCAGTGACTACACTACTGAAGAACATGACTCCCTCTCTCAGGACATCGAGGGGCTTTATAATCACTGTGAATATGCTGAAACAGAGCCGATTTCATTTATTATGTAATTGAAATTACTTACATGATTGAGTTTTGCTGAGCTAAAGAAATCTGCATGGGCCCATTCAATTACCCTGAACAGAAGTGGTGAAAAGCTTAACAGTGAAACACATATATACTATTTTTCAACTACTAAATCCAAAGTGATTTGAATATGAATCTATGAAAAAATTCTAAATTCTGTAATTGAAACAAATAAAATCATTAAAGTGCCCACTTCCAGAGTGGACTAGGGTATAACGAATGTTTAGGGGCAGGAGAGATGACTCAGAGGATTAAAGTACTTGTACATAAGAGGACCTGAGTTCAGATCCCCAGAATCCACATGAAATACTGGGTGGACATGATAGTTTCTTTATAATCTCAATGGCTCAAGACACAAAAGTTCCCCAAAGCCAGTTTTCTTGCTGGATTAGCGGAATTGGAAAGCTCTGGGTACAAATGAGAGACCCTGCCTCAGGAACTAAATTGGATAGTGAGCAAAGGAGACATCCAATGTCGCCCTTTGGCTTACACATACACAAAGGAACAAGAAACATGCTCAATATATGGATACCCTTACCCCCACACATTTGTGGTCAAATGCATACAAACATGCATAAGCACACACCATATACATATATGTGCAAATAAAGGGAAAGCATTGAAAATCATGATAAAAACTTTGAATATAGAGAATAATGATATATATTTTTGCATCCATCTAGAAGTGATCTTTATAGGTCTTTTTCTTTTCTTTTTTCTTTTCTTTTCTTTTCCTTTCTTTCTTTTTTTTACATTAGACTACCCAGTTCTGTCACAAGGGGAAAAGAAACAATAGCAATCTAGCAAAGCAGCCTCCTTAACTTTGGACTAGACAACACACAGGAATGCTGTTGCTTCCTCAAGATAATACTCAGACATTTTTTTCCTAATTAGTGGAAGGTTATGCTCTGGTTCAGCTTATTGCAAACAAACTCAATTGTTGGAAAAAATCAATAATGCAGAACCAAAAAGGGAAAAAAAACTGAGGCAGTGATAGGGCTTTTTGATGAGAGAATATATGGAATGTCTGTGTTTACAATGCTGTTCATTCATTCATGCATTTGCAGTAATGAGAAAACCTCTATTACCTTGCAGGAAAAAAAAAAAAAAACATAAGTACCAGCTCAGTCTTTCTCACTTCACTGTTTATATGTATGTGCGTGCTTGTTGACAATCTGTTCCAATGGAAAATTAATGCTTACCTACTATAATGTCATGAAAGCCAACCAGGTATTGTAAACAACATTAAAAAGAGAACTACAGATTATCCCATCAATTGATTTTACTACAGTAAATTACATTACAAGAGAACAGCATAAAATTTGTCTATAGTCTAACAACATTGATTAAGAAGCTTTTAGTTGTAAAGTTCTAAGTAAACATAGTAACAAATATTTTTCCATGACCCCACATTTATTACAAATCAAGTACATATAAATTTATCATTTTAAACTTATTTGCATGCATGTCTGTTAATATGGAACAAGAATATTACAATTGTGTTAGATAATTTTCTTATTTTTGTGGCCATAACCTGACAGGAAGCAACTTCAGGAATGAAGATTTCATTTTGACTCATGGTTTAAGAAGGGAAACAATCCATCATGGTGGGAAAGTCACAGTTTCAGGAATATGAGGCTGCTGTTCACATTGCATCTGTCGTCAAGTAGCAGAGAACAGACAAGAAATGGGGCTGGGTCATAAAATCTCAAGGCCCACCCCTATGACACACTTCCTCCAGCAAGGCTACATTTTCTAAAGATTCTACCACATACCCAAACAGCACTACCAGCTGAGGACCAAGTTTTCAAACACATGAATATATGGTGGTCATTTCACATTCAAACTGCAAAACTTCATATTATATTAATGTTGCACATGTAACAAATAAGTGAATACATATTATTATGCAGTGTTATGTCTCATATGACTCGCTTGTATATGGCCCTTATATTTTATAAAATGTTTGAAATCCTGCACTTTAAAGTGAAGGAAATAAATTAAGAGTGATTAGTTGATTTGCTCAAGAAATGTTTTTTGAATATCCAGTCTTTGTTTATTAAACTGAATTTAGGAATAGAAACTATGGTCATAGCTTGGTTATTTGATGCTAAATATAATGAAATTCTGAGCTTAGTTCCATTTATACACTAATTTGACCACTAATTCTATTAGCTAATATGTTCATTGTAAGTCTAAAGATAAATTACTTGAAAAGAAATCAATACATGTTCACATTTACTCTTATTTAATTTCTCTAGTCATTACAAATTAATTTACTTGTGCTTTCATTATAAGTTGGTTTAAGAAAATTAAATAGAATAATTAGAGATGAACTTTTGTATTTTTAGCACACATACATGATTTTCCACTGTCTTTAAATACTGTTTGCATACCTTTTGGATGGGACTAATTTTTAAAAGTATTTTTTAACAAAAAAGAAACAAGCACCCCTTTTTATAAATTCTTGAAGATATTTCATCGTTCACTTTCCATGGAGAAAATAAATGATCTCAGAAAAACCTAAGTCCTAGTTTGTAAGTTAACCTAAGTGCAACGCTTTTATGTTAATTAGGAGGTTGCATACGTCACCAAGGAGATATTTAGCATGTTTCTTTGAATCAATACTATAAACAGTCTAAGAATCCCTCAATTGCAAGATTCATATGCTAGACCTCAGATCTCTACCGTACTTTATAATGGCTGAAGAGAGAAAACTGTTGAAATTATCCAAGTAATTGTAAATGATGGTAATAAGCCAGTGGCATATTAATATAATGCAACTACTGGATCAAAAATACTGTTTGGGTTTTCCATTAATATTCAAGTTTAAGAATTTCAATGGATTGTAGACATGAATATAGGTAAAGAGGATTCTCTATGGCAAGATCAGACATCTTAATTTTAGTTATGGAAAACTATGTAGTCTGTAAAATAATGATAAAGTGATATAAATTAATAATCAGTGATAAAAGGTTCTAGATTTATGAAATTTATAAATTAAAATATAATACCTATACTTTTTTTAATTTTAAGTACAAACTGATATAACAACAAAATAACACATAAATTAGGACAATTCAGAATATAACTCCCTTTTTTTCTTTTTTTTCTGTTGTTTTTTTTCCTTAGACTACTGTTTGTTTCTTTTTCCCAAAGAGTTGTGAACCTGCTTAGTAACTAGGATAACCTAACATAATTCATCATTATCAACAGAATACTGGATACTGTCTAAGTGAAAGCTGTAAGTTACTGAAGAAGCTGGAAAGAAATGAGAATACCATGTTGTTTAAGAACTTGCTTCTCTTATTATGCTGGGGAATGATTCACATGTTTTAGGGATTATTTTGATTTTGAATTAAGTAATTTTTCAAAGGTGTTCAAATTAAATATAGAAGAAAGTATGCTTCTGATGGGTTGAGGGACATATACGAAATGTTGAATTAGAGAGATCCATCTTGGTGTGGTTTGAAAGGTAGATAGAAGGAAGATAAGACCTAACTGAGAAAATAGAGATTAAGACCTTTCAGTGTAGTCTCAAAGCAGGTTAACTGATGACAAAGGAAATTATAAAGGTAGGTAGTATAAACTCAGCATAATTTATATGCTATTGGGCATGAGTAAATAAGGAAAGATTTAATAAGACAAAAGTTCAAAACTAATTATGAAAAAAAACTAATTATGAGAGTGAAGGTGTACATAGAAAGGACTTTATCTTAAAAAAGAAAATTAGAAAATGTGGTTTGTTCACAAGTTGAATTAGAGAGGTCAATTCATCAATTCAGTGGATACACATATAGATGAAAAATTAAAGTATTAGATTATATCTCATTAGATCTTTAATGTGTACACTAAAATGAGGCAGAGAGCATGATTAGAATTCAAATTGACTATTTTTTTGCTAGGGAATAGTTTAACTGGGTAAGAGCAAGTCAGGTACTTTAAATTTGCAATTTGGCATTTTTAATCACACTACTAAGATGGTTGGCATATTTTGTAGCCATGACAACTGAACTCTGAGTAATATTTTAAAAGCAAATGCTTGTGTCATTTCAATAAATGTGTATATAAGTAAAATCTGCAATTTATTGCAATTTGTGATTAACATGTGATCAGATTAAGAGATGCAATGACACATTACACAAATGTTTCCAACAAACTACTGAATGTCAGACAGTTAAAGGTCTTCTGCAAACAGGGAGAATCACTGGCAACATTGTCACAGCTAAATGGGAAATTTTGAAAAAAAACACAATGTAAGGAAAAGTTTTCTTTTTGGATAAATTTTGATTTTCAAAAATTATTGTATATTGTCACTTGTATGTGTCAATAAAGCTGAGATAAATTTTGGCATTTAAAATGTATGATCCATCATTTAGGTAGAATTAATAACTATAGCATTATCTAAACCAGGTTTTGGGGGGTCATGCTTGTAATCCAGGCACTCAATTTAATGCTAGTTTGTGCTACATAGTGAGTTCCACAGAAGTCTGAGCTACAGAGTGTGACCTTATTTCAAAAATAAAGCAACATCACCTTTCTGATAATAATTTCAGAGAACTGAAAAGGAATATGGAGCAAGATGTGGGATTTAGCTATATACTTTATTATGTGCCATTCAGAACAACAATTAACCTTTCACACATTTTCTTCCCTGGCCTGTCAAGTAGGGAAATACTACCTAATTGGATTTCTCTGATCTGTGAGAATGAAAAGACAGAATATAGAAGAAACCTATCAATGTTCAGGTCACCTGTTTTCAGTGCTGTTAGTCTATGCATTAATTACATTTCTAATTTTTGTAACCAAATATCTGACAGGAAGCAACTTAAGGAAATAAGGGTTTATTTTAAGACACAGTGTTGTAGTCAGCCCCACATTACTGGGATGAACATCTAACCAGACACAGTTTATGGGAGGAATGGGTTTATAAAATACCTGATTCTATGGGGCAGTTTACACTATGATATTCAAAATACCATCCATCATGGTGGGGAAAGCATGGTGGCAAGATCATGAGGGGTCGATCTGCCACGAGGAAGCACAAAGAGATGAATAACAGTGTTTACCTTCCTTTTCCCTTTTGTTCAATCTGTGAACCAGATTATGAGGGTGATTTCACTCAAATTCAAAGTGTGTTTTTATCTGCTATTAACAAAGTCTTTGTGAAATAATCCATATATATATATATATATATATATATATATGTGTGTGTGTGTGTGTGTGTGTGTGTGTGTGTGTGTGTGTGTGTGTATCCAAAGGGATTCTAAACTGTATTTTTTGGCAATTGATTTGAACCATCACAGACTGTCTTTTTCTTCTGTAATGCAATGCAAAAATCATGCATAAAGCTAGTACTCTCTTGATAACATATCTAAGGAAAGTTCTGACAGAGCATAGTACTCAGGAGGAAGGATTTATCTTTTCATCACAGCATATATGATGGAGTAACCCTCCAATGAGCTCTGCTCAAATTCTCATGAATCTAAACATTGGAAGTAAGAACAAAAAAGTCTATGTTGTAATAAATGAAACTGAGTCACAAGAATGGTTGGTAGGCCTGCCCTGGTGGGTAGAATCCTGGAGCCTTAACTCAAGATTTCCTGATTGCTTTTAAGGAAGCATTATACTATATTTCACTGTGTTCCCTTAGAAACTGCAGCTGAAGATTGCTTACTGGTCCTAAGTCAGTGAGTATATTTAACATAGACATAATCCTGTCTGGGAAGGTGAGATAGGTGTTTGATTAGGGGAACAGGTACTTTTTCTCCTCTGTGATCCACAATGTATTCTCAAAGCAAACTTCAAGAAAGAGAAACTTTAAACAAATAATGAGGGTATCAGAGGAATTGCCAAAAGGAGGCTAATAATGAACAGAAAGTGAATAGATTTGCTTTGAAATTTGGCTTTCCTAGTTTCTGTGATCCCAGAGATAACATTCTGGAGGATATTTCTACATTATGTTTTAACAGAAGTTATGAATTTCTACTAATGCATAAAATAATTGGCCTTAATAGGATGCAACATTTTGTAACTTAAAGTCTCCAGTCATTTACTATAAAATGCAGATTGTTATATATTTTATAAAAATCAATAAATGAATAGCTAAATATGAGGTCACCCAGTCTAGAAATAAGGCTCACTATTAGAGTAACTGAATATATGCTAACTGCAGCTGTTTCTAATTTAACGTACTCCTTCTAAAATTCATTATTTCATATTAATGTTGAAATAAATATATTAGTGAAATATTTCAGGTCTCTAAATCTTAGGAAAATGTATTTTGCTATAACCTTTTTAGCAGTTCATTCTCTAAACATTGAAAATATAGTAGAAATTTAAAATTTCAAAGATTTCATTAAGACATTTATGGGCTCACTTCTTTATCACATATGTCATGGACCCTATTTAGAATAGAAGTATTAGAAAAAGGTTAATGTGAGACCTAGCTTCCTTGCCAAACCAGATTTGGACAAAGTTATGATTTAGTTTAGCATGTTCTGTGATCTACACCAAAGCTACTCCTTACATCCTTTTCTTTTTTTTTTTTTTTTTTTTTTGGTTTTTCGAGGTAGGGTCTCGCTCTAGCCCAGGCTGACCTGGAATTCACTCTGTAATCTCATGCTGGCCTCGAACTCATAGCGATCCTCCTACCTCTGCCTCCCGAGTGGAGGGATTAAAGGCATGAGCCACCACGCCCGGCTCTTACATTCTTTTCTTGATGACCTTCTTTTTGGTTTTCTATGCCAAATATTTGTTTTGGAATTTGCTTGTATGTGTCTGCCTTTCTCTAAATAACACTCTTAATGCAGCAGCTCTATCCATAAAATAATTGTGATTGCATACACTCAGAATGTGTGTTCCTTGCCTAATATAAATCACGGGCTTTTTCTATTATACCAACATTTAAAAATACACTCAATAGAACTTTAGAGATGGCTTAGCAGTTAAAGGAGTTTACTTGCAAAGCATGATGGCCTGGGTTTAATTCCCCAGGACCAATGTAAAACCAGATGCCAAGAGTGGCACATACATCTGGAGTTTATTTATCTGGAGTACCTGGTGGGCCCATATTCTCTCTTTCTCTCATTCTCTCTCTCTCTCTCTCCCCTCTCTCTCCCTCTATCTGTCTGCTTTTATCTCTTTCAAATAAAATAAAATAATAAAATGAAATAAAAATACCCTAAATAGAATTTTAATATGGAGCTTAAAATGAAATAATTATAAATAATAAGTAAGAATTAAGTATTTATTGTTTTCTTTATTTTAAATTGAAAAATCTTTTTTCCCTCAATGTCAAATGGTTTGGATCTGATTCGATGATTAAGGATGTTTTTGTGACTGACAAGGTAGTACTGAAACGTAAATGTCATCTTTGTTGACTACTGAGGAGACTCAAAACTCATCAAAGTACTGAGAAGAAATGACTGTTGAGTGCTCAACACTAAATGAGACATGCAAGTCATTCACTCCAAAGCTCAGGGAACATTGTGGAAGAGGGGAAAGAAAGACTGTAAGAGCCAGAAAATAGGAAGGAGTGTTTTGAAATACTTTTTCTGGATATGAAGTTGCAATTGAATTCATGACCTCACTGCAATTGTCATTACTTGTATAAGACCTATATAATATTGGTCTTCTCAACATTTTGCCATGAGTGATAGAAGAGAGGAAAATGACATCAAAATGGAAGAACTAGTTGGAAAGAAAAAAAAGAGATTTGGGCTTCTGGTTCAAGATGGCTGACTAGCAGACACACCACATCCCTCGGGAAACAAGGGTCAGGGTTTATAGCAGGGATCCAGGTCGTGGGCACAAGCTGCAGTCACGCTCTGAGCTCCAGACACCTCCCGGCACAGGATTCTCACCAGTGAAAGCCTCCATCGAGGACCAGCGCTCGCCGGAGGCACTGAGTTGTCAGGAGCTGGCAATCCCAGCCAGAGCAGCCTCAGCCTGCCGGCCAACAGAGGCTTTTCCAAGGCCTTCCCTTGGGTTCTCTCCCTGTCTCTCCCGCCCCCTGCATATTCCGCGCATCTATCCCGTCCCTCCTGGGCCCTTGAGTGTCTCTCATTTTCAACTTTTTTTCTTTTTTTTCTCTTTTTTTTTCCTCTTGCTCCTATGTAACCCCTCCCCCCATCCTCCTGGTCTCCAGCGTCTGTCCCACCCCTCCAGGTCCTTGCTAATCCATTTCCTTGCTAATTTTTTTTGTTTGTTTTTGTTTTTGTTTTTATTTTTGGCCTGCTGATCAGGACCTGGGCTCATACGTGGCCCCACCCCTGGGCCTCCAGGTCTTTAGCCTGTCTGCCCTGCCCCTCCAGGCCCTTGCTAATCTTTATCCTTAATTTTTTAAATTTGTTTGTTTTGTTTTGTTTTGTTTATGGCCTGCCAACTGGAACCTGGGCTCTTACGTAGCCCCTCCCCCTGGCCTCCAGGTCTCCAGCACATCTGCCTCAGCCTTCCAGGCCCTTGCTAAGCCATTTCCTTGCTTACATTTTTTTATTTGTTTGTTTGTTTTGGCTTTCTGACCTGGACGGGAGCCCTTACAGAAACCCTCCCCCTGGCCTCCACATCTCCAGCACATCTGCCACGCCCCTCCCTTCAGGTTTTTACCAGTCTTTTTTCTTGTTTACTCCTTTATTTTATTTTATTTCCTCTTTTTTCTCTTCCCTTTTCTTTTTCTTCCCTCCTCTGTGGTACTTTCTGCCCACCGAACCCTGAGGCTTCCTTGAGACCTTACCCCTGTGGTTTTTCCCGCCTCTCTACCCCCGCAATTGACCCAACACTGGCTCCCCATGGTACCCTAGCCCACTGATTCTGTGTAATCCCCAAGCTCTGGTCCCTGAGGTATCCTGAAGCTCCGGGTCCTGCTGTTTCCCCACGTGCCCACCAGCTCCAGTGGTTTACCCGCAACCTGGTTTGCACGGTTTCCCCATGTGATAAATAGTCCCTGGGCAGCAGTGACAGGAAGCTGATACCCTATCCCATCGTACCTTACCCCTAAGGGGCCCCACACCACCTAGCAGGCTACAAAGGACCTGGCACCATACCCTCTGCCTACTTAGTCCCCACAGCCCCACACCCTCCCCTAACAGGGTACCCCCAGTATCACCATCAAAGTCCAGCCAGTGATCTGAGGGCATACACACTCATAGATTAAACAAGTGAGTGCCTAACCCTACCTGTGGAGTCCAGTGTACTCCCAGAACACACTAGCAAAGTGAAATCAGATCAAAGGCATCCCACCAATCAACTCAACTGGAATCGAAATGGGCAGACCTCAACGCAAGATTATATCACCAGCTGAGGAAACCATGCCAAATGGCAACAACAATGCCACCAAAGAGAGTGAGCAGAGTCAGGCCCAGGAAGACAAGACAATAAACTCTGCTCATACTGGTACAGATCTTGAGGAAATCTTAATGTCAGTCATGCAAGCAAAGATGGACCAACATATTGAAAAAGTTCAAAGTCAGCTCATTAGCTTTGCCACCAGGCTTAATATAATTGAGGAGAACCTAATGGACTTCAGAAAAGACATATCAGAACTAAAGACAAACCTGCAAACTGAAG
>PVHP010047053.1:0-13026 GCA_004024765.1 Zapus hudsonius
AAAGCAGCATGTAGAGGAAAGAATTTATTTTGGCCTACAGACTCTAGGGGAAGCTCCATCATGACATGGAAAACGATGGCATGAGCAGAGGGCTGGACATCACCTCCACCACAGCACTGCAAACAGCAGCAGGAAGGTGTGCCAAACACTGACAAGGGGAAGCTGGCTATAACCCCCATAATCCTCTCCCCAGTGCAAAACAGCTTCACCATGGTTCCAATTCCAAAACTGCCATCAGCTGGAGATCAAGCATTCAGAACACTTCCATTTGTGGTATACACCTGCCTCAAACCATCACATCCCCCAGTAGATTCAAGGGTTTATTAAAGCTGGTAATTTGCCTCCTGACACCTTGGCCTGGCTGGATCCTAGGCCCCAGCCCTAAGGGATTTCTAGGGCAAATCTGAAATCCCAGCTATAAATATACAAGCCTGGAGTTTTTGCAGTTTGCCTGTTTGAGTGTACTTGCTTGCTTTTGGAGTTGCTGGTGATCAGTTTCTCCCTCTACTTGGACTGTGAAAGGGGCCAACCTATTTTGCCATTCTGGAATGCCCCCCTGGATCTGTACCTTCAATAAATCCCCTCTTCCCATAACTCTGCCGGGTTTGGAGGTTCATCCCAGTGGCGTGTGACGGATCATAACACCTCCCATTTTCTCCCTTTTCCCCTCCACTGAATCTCTTCAATTATTTTCTCTTTTATTTTTTTTTTATTTATTTATTTTTTTTTGGTTTTTTCGAGGTAGGGTCTCGCTCTAGCCCAGGCTGACCTGGAATTCACTCTGTAGTCTCAGGGTGGCCTTGAACTCACAGCAATCCTCCTACCTCTGCCTCCCAAGTGCTGGGATTAAAGGCGTGCGCCACCACGCCCGGCTCTTCTCTTTTATTTTGAAGTCATCATTCCCCCCCCCCCTATTTATTATGCAGGTCTTGTGTAGGTAGCATCAGCCACTGTGAGGTCATGAATATCAAGGCTACTTTGTGTCTGGAAGACAGTGTTGTAAGCACTCCTCCCTTCCTTTGATGTCCTTTCTGCCACCTTTTCCAAAATGGTTCCTGAGCCTGGGAGGGTGTGATCGTGTTCTCAGTGCTGAACACTCCTCTGTCACTTCTTCTCAGCACTAGGTGAGTTTTGAGTGACCCCAGTGGTCACCGTCATCTGAAAAGAAAAGCTTCTCTAACCAAAAACGAGAATAGCATTAATATAGGGGCATAAACATAAGTGTTTATAAGGCAGTATAGTGGGCAGAATATGCATTTAGCCAGACAATAGTAGTAGCTTTTCCCCTGGGGCTTATGCAAATTCCAAGTTTTCACACTTTTCCACTGAGCTATAACTCCTTTGGTTTTTCGAGGTAGGGTCTCACTCTAGCCCAGGCTGACCTGGAATTCACTATGCAGTCTCAGGGTGGCCTGGAACTCATGGAAATCCTATCTCTGCCTCCTGAGTGCTAGGATTAAAGGTGTGAACCCTCACGCCCAGCTCTGATGTTTTTGTGGTGTTTTGCTATAATAGCCTTAGGAGACAAATATAATATTGTGGTAGTTTGAATGGGATGTCCCCCATAGACTCGTGTGTTTTAGGTGCTTGGTCCCAAACTGGTGACAATTTGGGAGCTAGAGCTTTACTGGAGGAGGTGTATTGCTGGGGGTGAGTTTAAGGATGTTGTAGCCAGCTCTCTGTTGCCAGTGTTGGCTCAGCTCATGCTCTTTCTGCTTTCTGCCAGATACTGGGTGAACAAGTGATGCCCAGCCTCTGCTCTGCCAATCCTCTGCTGCCTTCATGAATCTTCCCCTGTAAAGCTATAAACCATGCCAGGTGTGGAGGTGCATGCCTTTAATCCCAGCACTCAGGAGACAGAGGTAGAGGATGGCCATGAGTTTGAGGCCACCCTGAGACTATATAGTAAATTCCAGACCAGACTGGGCTACAGCGAGATCCAACTTGAAAACAATAAAAAGACTGGAAGTCAAAATAAACTCTTTTCTCCTGTCAGCTGCTTGTGGTCTGGTGTTTTATCCCAGCAATGTGCTATAGGGCCAGACATAGTAGTACATGCCTTTAATCCCAGCATTTAGGAGGTTGAATTGCTGTGTTTGAGACCAGCCTGGAACTACAGAGTGAGTGCCAGGTCAGCCTGGGCTAGAGTGAGCCCTACCACCAAAAAAAAAAAAAGTGCTATGGTTTGGATATGGTTTAAAAGAGGTGAAAGATAGGGCTGGAGAGGTGGCTCAGCAGTTAGTGTTTACCTGCAAAGCCTAACGACCCGAGTTCAATTCCCCAGTACCCATGTAAAGCCAGATGCACAAAAAGGGCATCTGGAGTTTGTTTGCAGTGGTTGGGAGCCCTAGTGTACCCATTCTCTCTCTCTGTCTCTCTCATCTCCTCTGCTTGCAAATAATAAATAAAAAGACCTTTTAAAGGTGAAAGATATATACTCTGAAGAGAAACTAAGTATTGGATGTGGTTTAAAAATGTCCCCCAAATGGTCATTTGTTGGAGGTTTGGGTCTTGGTATAATGGTTAAAGGTGGTGAACCTTTAAGAGTGAAGCCTGGATCTGAGGAGATGACTCATCAGGTAAAGGCTCTTGCTTGCAAAGCCTGCCAGCCTGGGTTCAATTCCCCAGCCATCCAAGTAAAAGCCAAATGGATATTCAGTTGCAGTTCATTTGCATGTGTGTGCACACACACAGATAATTTTTTTTAAAGAATGAAGCCTAAATGAAAGGTCTTGAGCTCAATTGAGGGGGGGTGCTCTCAGTCTCTCTGGCCTCCAGTACCTGTGATCTCTTACCATGCCCCCTTCATGATGCTATTTCACCCTCCCCCCAAGAGGCTGAACCAATGGGCTGTCTTAGCAGGCAAACAGGAGAGCTCCCAAGATGGGTGTGGTGGTCACACCTTTAATCCAAGCACTCAGAAGACAAAAGTATAAGGACTGTCATGAGTTCAAGGCCAGCCTGGGACTACAGAGTGAGTTCCAGGTCAGCCTGGGCTGAAGTGAGACTCAATTAAAAAATAAAAAATAAGACAACCCCAGCACTTGGGAGGCAGAGGTAGCAGGATCAACACCCTGAAACTACATAGAGATGACATCTAGACCAGGTGACTCAGTGTCAAGAAGCTAGCGATGACAGGGTCCATGACCCACAGACCACCAGGGATTAGGCCCACCTTCCAGTGGAGCCAGATTCCACAGCCAATGAGGACAGTGAATGAGAGGAGGGGACAGGTATGGAAATGGCTGCCAGGAAATGAGGGGGAGGGAAGGCCTCCAGGGTCTGGGGCAGGCTGTGTGGCACCTGTGACCTTGACCAGTACTTGCAGCATCCCCTGTGACCACTAGCAGCGCGTGGGCGAGGATTCAGTTCAGTGGCTGTGCACCCGAGGCAAGTGAGGCACCAGAGGGTGGCTATCTTCTGCCAGGTGATGAGTGTACCTTTCAAGTTCCTGGGACAGAATCAGCCCAAGAGCGGAGCAGCTCTCCCACTCCCCAGCCGCTGTCACCTGCTGTGGGGGACCTCGTACAGGCTGACTCACCATTTTATACTTTTCTCTTTCCAGGAATGGCAGGCAAGACTCTGCGGGAGTACAAGCACTGCCTTCGGGAGGAGGAAGATGCTTCATCAGCCCCTAGCAATTCCTCCCCAGGACGCTCATCTGTCCCCAGACATTTCTGAAGGCCTTGATCGTCCTCCAGGCTTTTTCTCTAGTTCCCTCTAGGATAAGACCTCCTGCCCTCTAGCTACAGGCAGCCTTACTAAAGGGATGTGAATGCCAGCAAGTGTGGAGTGGGCAGGTAACAAGGCAGGGAGGCATTCTGCCCAAGTCGGGTGGATCCTTGAAAAACCAAAAAGAAAAAAAATCTTTTATGTGACCCCTATATGTATCCATAGGTATGTAAAATAGGGATACAAATCAAACATTTACTGATGATAAATCTTATGAATTTTATTTATTCATGAATGAGAAATACAGAAAGAGGCAGAGAGTATGGGTGTGCCAGGACTTCCTGCCACCAAAAACAAAGCCCAGATGCATGTGCCACTTTGTCCATCTGGTTTATGTGGGTGCTGGGGGATCAAACCTGAGACTTTGCAAGCAAGTGCCTTAACTGCTGAACCATTCCCAAATAAAAATATATTTAAGCCGGGCATGGTGGCACATGCCTTTAATCCCGGCACTCGGGAGGCAGAGGTAGGAGGATCACCATGAGTTCAAGGCCACCCTGAGACTACATAGTGAATTCCAGGTCAGCCTGGGCTAGAGCGAGACCCTACCTCAATAATAATAATAAAGGCAACTGTGATTTAGGACAGAAGCCTTCAATTCAGCAAGACTTGTGCAATCAGCTGAGAGCCTCAGTTCCCTTGTTCTTTGAAGGTCTCCTATGCACACTGCCATGTGATTGGCCAGTGCTCCAAGGAAAATGAGGTGACCTCTAACTCATCTTCAAGTAGTACAGATAGCAGCCTAAGTAAGCCTTGTGCGCTTGAAAAGCTAATTGTGTCATACAGGGGGGCAGAAGCTAGCCAACCAGATGGCCCCTCACAGTGGGATCCACCTTAGTCTCTTCAAAATGGCTAAGGTTCTCAGTCCACAAAGAGCTGGCTGTGCTCAAGGGACTAATTCAGTGACTAGACTCACAGACCACTGTCTAAACCAGCCAGCCAACTGACTCATGTTCTTGGGCAGCTCTTCACCCCTGCCATCAGGCATCAAAATGCTCACGCTGCAGAGGACTTCACAAGCATCCAGTGACCATTACTCAACCTGTGGTAGAAGGAAGTAACGCATCCAGATGAGGAGGCAGGTGGCGTTGTGCAATGAGCTTGGCGTCAAACAAGCTGGTCAAGCACTGTCCACCACTTACTTAGAAGTCAGATGCCTGGGAAAATGACTGAAGCTGAGTCTCTGTCCTCACATAAAATATGAACTTGACTCCTCCATAGAGCAGGTTACCAATGGATCAAGCGGGATTACTATATAAACTGCGAGTTGTCCTCTAGAAACATCCCGGAAGCTTATGCCAAGTGACGGTTAAGGCAATAGGCTTTGGGATCTGAGAGATCTGGATGTAAATCCTAGCTTTGCCACTGACTAGAAATGTGATCTTGAGTAAGCAGCTTAACTTTTTCTCCTAAACTTACATGTGCTTATTTATAAAATGGGCATAAAAGTTCTTTGGTCTAAGAAGTAACTAAGGTAATGTATTCAAAGGACATAGAAAATTTCTAGCACATGATAAACATTCAATAGATGGTATGACCAAGAATAATTATTAGCCAGGTGTGGTGGCACATGCCTGTCATCTTCCTACAAGGAGATGAAACAGGAGGATGACGGTGAGTTCCACCAACACCAACACAAGCCACATAGCTTAAGCGCGTTTACTTTCTGCTCCCAAAAAAGTAACTTTCAGAAACTGTTCAGGATCCAGGACTGGAACATACATTAAAAATAAGGTTAAATTTGGTACAAGCTTTTTAAAACGAAATGAGAAAATGAATCATCAAGCACAGAAAAAAATCACTTTGTGTTGTTACGGAAATATTTTTTTCCTGAGACAAGACTCTTCTGGCTAGTTTCACACTGTCGTTTTACAAAGCGTTTCTAAAAGAACGTCATTTATGTGGAGCCAAGCAAAAGCTCAATCTGTTTCAATACTGCTAAGTCATGCCACAAAGAGAAGCGGAAGCAGCGTCTTCCACGCCGCTGGGGGACCCGACGGGTCACAGGCAGATCCCTGGTTCGGCACCGCGCCTCCCCCGACACCTGCCGACGCGCGGAGCAGCGGGGTCACCCGAGCGAGCAGCGGGGTCACACGCGGCAGGTCCTGGCTCTGCACCGCGCCTCCCCCGACACCTGCCGGCACGCCGAGCAGCGGGGTCACCCGAGCGAGCAGCGGGGTCACCCGAGCGAGCAGCGGGGTCACCCGAGCGAGCAGCGGGGTCAGGGGGTCACACGCAGCAGGTCCTGGTTCTGCACCGCGTCTCACCTGCCGACGCCGGAAGTCAGCCCGGGCCCCTCGGTCTTCGATGGAAACCCACCCGTGTTTCCATCGAACTCTGCCCAGCTCGGAACAAAGGGCAGAGCGGTTCCCGTTCCCGCAGGAGCGGGTCGGAACCGGGCCCCGGGCCGCTCAGGTGCGGCTCCGCGCGGACTCGGGGCGCTCCTAAGTCTCGGCCGAAACTTTTGCACAAAACCTAAGTTTCTGAAATGGAAGGGAGAGTTTCTCGGGACAGACGTGTGCCGGCCGGCGGGCCGGGCCGGGGCTCCGCGGGGCCGGCGGGGTGGGTCGGGCCGGGGCTCCGCGGGGCCGAGAGCACCCCGCGGCGTGTTTTCGGGGGGCGGCGAGTGACACGCGAGGGGAGCCCCGCACGCGAGGCGTCCCGGCCCTTCGGTGGCCTCGCCACCCGGCCCGAAGCGGGACGTTCGGGCGCAGAACGCGCCCTCAAGGACGCGGCGGGCACTCCCGTCACGCGCGGGCGCCGGCCGGGGCGGCGGCCGGGTCCGGCCCCGCCCGGCAGGGGAAAGGGTAACCGCCATCTTTCCCGAGAGCCCAAACCGACAGCGCGACCCGGGCGTCGCGAGAGCGCGGAGGCCTCTGGGAAGGGAGGGGGAAGGGAAAGGCAGGAAGTCGGCCCGAGCGGGAGGCGGGCCGCGGCCGCGAGTGGAGCCCCAGGAAGCGGGGGGCGGGGAGCGCGGCGATCGACGGACCGTCGCCGCCAATAGCGAGCGAGCTCCGGCGGGCCGCCGGCCAATGGGCGGCGCGGCCCGCCGCCGGGGGCGGGCTCCGGGGCCGAGGGTAGCTTGAGCGCGGCGGCGGCGTTGTTCAGTCAGAGCGAGAACATTCCAGAGGTGAGTCGGCGGGGGGCGGCGGCCCGCGCCCCGGCCCTGCGCTCCCGCCCCTCCAGCCCGCGGGCCGCCGGCGGGGCCAGGCGCCGCCCGCCGCTCACCGCCGTGTCCCCGCCAGGTCGCCAGGCTCGGCGCTGCCGGTGTGGACGCGGACGTCGCTGGGACAGCCCCTCCCGCTGCTCGGCGGCGGCACCTGCCCGGCCGCCCCTCCGCTCCCGCGCGCGCCCGCCCGCCCGCCCGCCGCTCCGGACCCGGTTTCCAGCGCCTCTTCCTCCCAGTCCCGGGCGAGCCGCGTTGGGTTTATGTCTTTATTTGACGAAAACGGTGAGTCGCGGGCGGCGGGCCCTGGCGGCGGCAAGATGGCGGCGCGGGCGGCCGCGTGACCCGCCGCGCGTGTGGCGCAGTTTGGGGGGGGCGGGCGGGCGGGCGGGCGGCGGCGGGAGCGCGCGGGCTGAGTCACGGCGGGCGGCGGCACGGCGGCATGGCGTCTCTCTCCGCAGAGCTGTTGCGCAGCCATTGGTACCTGTACTGGGGAAACATAGCGCCCGGCCGAGGAGCTCCCAGCCGCAGCGGCCCACGTCCTTTCATGTCAGAGACCGAGAACTCTTGCAGCCGTTTATGTCATCCCTCCTGCTCCAGACAGAAGGTTCCAGAAAGTCGCCCTCCGAGATCTCTTCCCCTTATCGATAAAGTCCCTAGTAAGCCGCCATGTCTGTCAACGTCAACCGCAGCGTGTCGGACCAGTTCTATCGCTACAAGATGCCCCGTCTGATCGCCAAGGTGGAGGGCAAGGGCAACGGAATCAAGACGGTCATCGTCAACATGGTGGACGTGGCGAAGGCGCTCAACCGGCCTCCCACGTGTAAGTAGCGCCCGCCGCCGCGGCGCCGGAAGTGCCGGGGGACGAGGACTAACGACCCCCTTGTCCTCCGCGCAGATCCCACCAAGTACTTCGGCTGCGAGCTGGGCGCGCAGACCCAGTTTGACGTGAAGAACGACCGCTACATTGTCAACGGGTCTCACGAGGCGAACAAGCTGCAGGACATGCTGGACGGGTTCATTAAGAAGTTCGTCCTCTGTCCCGAGTGCGAGAATCCCGAGACGGACCTGGTGAGCGAGCGCCTTGGGAGGACAGGTGGGTTGAGACGGGCTTGTGTTGGTGTCTCGGCTCACACTTGTTTCTGCTTCCTTGGCAGCATGTCAACACCAAGAAGCAAACCATAGGTAATTCTTGTAAAGCTTGTGGCTATCGAGGCATGCTCGACACACACCACAAACTCTGCACCTTCATTCTCAAGAACCCGCCCGGTGAGTCCTCGGGGGACTGGGGGGGGGGCTGGTGTGATGACGCCAAGCTCTGGGGACCCTCTTCAGGAAGGGTCTCCATCTAGCCTAGGCTGACCGGTGGCTGGGGGCAGAGTCCCTAGTTGGTCTGTAAGCACTAGGCGCACCTGTAAGTGAGCTCCAGGTGCACCTCCGCTTTGTCCTGGGTTACTGGTCTCTGTAGCTGTGTGGAGCCGGGTGCTGCTGGAGGTCTGAGAACAACGCTGAGATGTCCCCGCTTCCACGTCTTGCAGGAATAGCCTTACAGCTACCAACTAGACGTTCCGGAAGCTTTGGGCTCTCCTGGCTCTTGCCTTCCATTGTTGGGGACACTTTGGGATCACAGATGGTGGGCGCCTTGAACCCGAGTCATCTCTCCAGCCAGTACATTTTTATGGACTGAGAAGAAGCGGTTGACTCTACCACTTTATCAACTTTGAGAAAATAGTTACTAAAAACTTTATGATGGGTAGTCACCAAAGGCTTTCCAGAACTTTTCTAAAGTGAGGTTCGCCATTGAAGCAGAAGTGGCTTTAAATTGCAAGCAACACTCTGTGGCAGATGATTGAAACCGTCTGACACAATTTGAGCTTGCTAGAGCAAGAAAGTCTAACCTATTCCGGTGTTCTCTCCTCCGTGAGACAAGCCGTTATATAGACTTAAACAATATTATTCGGGTTTTTTGAGACAAGGTCTCTAGCCCAGGCTGGCCTGGAACTCACTAAAGAGCATTTTGTTCTATGGATTTTTCTGGGGTTTACGATACAAGAGTGTAGAATTTTTTCACTTATTTTTTTGGTTTTTCAAGGTAGGGCCTCCCTTTAGCCCAGGCTGACCTGGAATTCACTATGGAGTCTCAGGGTGGCCTTGAACTCATGGTGATCCTCCTACCTCTGCCTCCCGAGTGCTGGGATATTAAAGGTGTGCACCACCACACCCGGCTTAGATTTTATTATTATTTTGTTCTTTTGAAGGTGTGCATTGCCATGCTGGCAAAAAGTGTAGAGCTTGAAGTGTTCTACCCTACCTCTAAAAATCGATTTTAAAAGTCTTAAGTGTATTGGTCGACATTAATTTATAAATCACAAAACCAAATTTAGCTCATTTGTTTCTTTGTAGAGAACAGTGACAGTAGTACAGGAAAGAAAGAAAAAGAAAAGAAAAACAGAAAGGGCAAAGATAAGGAAAATGGTTCCGTGTCCAGCAGTGAGACACCACCACCTCCACCACCAAATGAAATCAGTCCTCCTCCGCATGCTGTGGTGAGTATAGGGTGGGCATTAAAATTGTGTGAAGTGCTATTAGCATTTGTTTGAGATAGGCAAAAATAGAAGCCAGTGGAGTGCAAGTCTACAATAGTATTTGCTATTGGTTGCCTGAATGAATTAAGGTAGACCAGATAGATGTATTCTTGGGAAATGAACTCAATCCTGTCTTCTTGACAAAAGTTTAAAAATCTTTGACCAAAGGATCTTTTTGTTTTGATAAACAGGAAGAAGAGGAAGATGATGATTGGGGGGAGGATACAACTGAGGAAGCTCAGAGGCGCAGAATGGATGAAATCAGTGACCATGCAAAAGTTCTGACCCTCAGTGACGATTTAGAAAGAACGGTGGAAGAGCGTGTCAACATCTTGTTTGATTTTGTTAAGGTAAGACATTTTCTTGAACCTTATTAACACCCTAAGGCCTTTCAGATAGTTCTTACTTTTTGCTTTAACTATTTACTGATATTTTTTTCCTCCCCTGGGTTTTTTCAAGGTAGGGTCTCTCTCTCGCTCAGGCTGACCTGGAATTCACTATGTAGTCCCAGGATGGCCTCAAAAATTTACCTCTGCCTCCTAAGTACTGGGAATAAAGGCACTTAACACTATGCCCAGTTTATTTACTGATAATCTTTTGAATACTCTTAATATAAGGCTTTTGCTTTTCCTTTTTATTCTGGAAGTGGTTTTGGGAGGTGGGTCATGGTACCATCATTGGAGTCATTTCATAGAAGAAATAAATTGTGGGGTTTATTTGAACTGCTATGTCAAGTTTTGCAAAGCCTGTATTTCAGAGCCACTGCCATCTTTATTTTCAGAAAAAGAAAGAAGAGGGCATCATTGACTCGTCCGACAAAGAAATTGTTGCTGAAGCGGAAAGACTAGATGTAAAAGCCATGGGCCCTCTTGTGCTGACGGAAGTTCTCTTTAATGAGAAGATTAGGGAGCAAATTAAGAAATACAGACGCCATTTCCTAAGAGTAAGAAAATTTGTGGTTTTCAATTGCTTTTGCTCCTGTCATCCTGACAGTTGAGGTGGTGGCCAAGGTTGTGAGCAGTTACAAATGCTGTACTGCACCCGTTTAAACAAGAGTCATGTCGGGGATCTTTCTGAGCCACTTTAACTTGTTAATGTCAAATTTGTATTTGCAGTTTTGTCACAACAACAAGAAAGCTCAGAGGTACCTTCTTCATGGTTTGGAGTGTGTAGTAGCAATGCATCAAGCTCAGCTCATCTCCAAGATTCCACACATCTTGAAGGAGATGTATGATGCAGACCTTTTAGAGGAAGAGGTCATCATCAGCTGGTCAGAAAAGGTGAGAGCACATGAGTGGAGTCCTTGAAACTCAGAAGTATTGAAGCAGCTGGTGAGAGTTTATGATGTAATATCTGACACCTAAGTCTTTTTATCCACATTAAATTGAAATCCATATCCTTGTAAAATTATTTGTGGGGATGTAGGGTCTCACTCTAGTCCAGACTGACCTAGAATTCACTACATAGTCTTAGGGTACCCTTGAGCTCAAAAGTGATCTGCCTACCTCTGCTATCCAGGTACTGGGATTAAAGTCTATGCCACCATTCTGGTTCTCCTCCCCCCTTTCTTTTTAATTTATTTGCAAACAATTCTGAGAGAATGGTTGTGCCAGGGCCTCTAGCCTACTGCAAATGAATTTCAGATGCATGAGCCACTTTTTGAATCTGACTTTTTGTGGGTACTGGGAAACTAAACTCTGGTTGTTAGGCTTTGTATGCCTTTACCACTGAGCTGTCTCTCCAGCCCTTTCCTTGTGATTCTTAGGCTGTCAACTTTGGCTACGACAACAGAAATTGCTTAGACTACTAGGAAGGTGTTTGTTGAATATGTAGGTCTATCTTGTTCATTCAAGGTTCAGGTATAATCCAGGATCCTCAAAAATCCTGTAGCTGAGCATGGTACCTTGCTGTGAGTTTGAGACCAGTCTGAACTACAGTGTGAGTTAGCCTGGGCTAGAGTGAAGAAGCCTACTTAAGAATAAAATACTTGTGAAAATAAGCCAAACAAAATTGTATTTTCTGAAAGCTCAACTAAAAGTTATGTTGAACTTTTTAGGCCTCTAAGAAATACGTCTCAAAAGAACTTGCCAAAGAGATTCGTGTCAAAGCAGAGCCATTTATAAAATGGTTGAAGGAAGCAGAGGAGGAATCTTCTGGTGGTGAGGAAGAAGATGAAGATGAAAATATTGAGGTAAATATTGGGGGAAATATTAAATACTGTGTTGGGAATGGATGTTTGAAATTAAAAGGCTGGGAGTCCTGGTGTAAGTGGCAATTAGGGATAATTTCCTAACTCAGGTTTAGACGCAATAAAATACAATCTCCATCTGGAAAGTAATTACTGGTCTTTTAATGTTGCTGAGGAGTGAACCCAGAGACTAGAGCATGCTAGACCATCACTCCACCATGAATTTACCCCTAGACATAATCTTTGGCAATAAAATACAGCTGGATGTAGTGCCTGTAATTGATCATTTGAATCCTTTGTCTCATCAGGTGGTGTACTCAAAGACCGCCAGTGTACCTAAAGTTGAAACTGTGAAGTCTGACAACAAGGATGATGACATTGACATTGATGCCATTTAAAAAAAGGATGGATGCAACCTAGCTTAACAGTGTAATGCTGCAAACTTCTCCATTTTCAACCAGAAGTGCAACATGTATGTGCGAAAGCTAAGATAGCTGAACATCATGCTACACTTGATACTAAAAAGCTATTACTATGAGTGGTCTGTGATTAAGCCCAGTGAGACTTCTAGGGAGTCCATACACACCAGTGAGCAGAAGTAGTTTGCTTACTTAGAGCATGTTTCTTTTGGGAAAACTAGTGGTGGACACATTTGGATCACATTTATATAGTTATAAAACAAAGATTTGATTTTGGTCATTAGATTTTTGGGCTCTGAATGCCTTCAAACACTAAAGTAATTGGCTCCTTTGAAAATATGCCATCATTTAGCCTGGTAAATGATGAGGTCCTTGGATTTAGAGCCTGTTAGACTTTTTGTTTGTGTTGAGTGTACAGGGCTCTTCAGCAGAATGTAAACAAATATTGCAGTGACCTTTTTCCACCATAAGAAATGATAGTGCATTGAGTTTATCTCTAGTCCCTTGAAATTGATAAATGGTAATTCTTTCTGAGGTAGACTGATATTCAATGACAGTGCGATGTCTTTTTGAGAACTAAAGACCTGAGTGTCCTATAATTTTAAGACCAAGTTTTGAAACTTGAAATTGTGGTTTTTCAGTTTATGTACATTTGCCCCAAATTGTAGTCTTTGGAGTCATGTGCATTGCACGTTGGATGAGCCAGGGAAATATACATTAACAAATAAGTATTTTATGTGTATGTAGTGGTTGCTTTGTACTGAGAGAAAAGCTTTGAGGTGTAATTAAAATAGTGAACTATGATTTATTTGGGAGAAACAGGAAAAGGTGCACTTACTCTATCTAAAACTGAGCATAGTTTTACAGCTTTTACCCTTAAATTATAATTTCAAGTTCTTTGGACATACTGTATCTTGTGTTTGGTGTTTTCTCCTC